>JAZGTJ010003433.1:15954-35501 GCA_036877575.1 Botia almorhae | reverse complement strand
AGTGATGGCACAGGGAGGCTGTGAATCTTCCACCTGGGACAGCGGGACACGGATGACTTTCTGCTGCGTATGAGAAACAGATGCATGTGGTGACGATTGTCTTCATGCTGTGGCAGAAATACACACATGAGCTCAACGGTCAAACCAGTGAAGTGAACAAAGTCTTGAATTATTACAGCCATTTTTTAAACTCCTTTTTGAACTTGTGAGAAAAGAAACCAGCTGTTTCGGAGCTGAGAGTACTTTGAATACAGAAACACACGCGATGGCTTGTCAGCTTCAAAGAGGACCGGCTGACTTTTGCATGTTATTGGCACTGTTCAAAACAGCTGAGAAAACAACAAATAAATGATGATAATGTGAGGAGTACTCAGCTAGCAGTGAACAATCTCAGAACGTTGGCTAATCCTCTCCAAGTTATCAAAAATGTTATTACAAATATTCTTGCATTGTGCCATTTTACCGTTTTTGTTACTAATGAGAATGGTTTGGTTACATTAGAGAAACATTCTTACAACGTAAACTTAGCTGGCTATGCCTTCATTTGTCAATGGAACAAGACAAAACATGATCAAACCAAATGACAGTTTATTCTTTTTTTTATTTCTTACTTACAAAAATAAGATCAGGATAAAGAATCATGTTTGTGTGTTGCTCACCAGCAGACTTGATTCTAGTTAATAGCGTTCACACCGAGTCATCAGACGGTATTTTAATCTTTTTCTGTATTATACACCCACAGAGTCAGTGGTTGCACTGAGGGGTTGTTGGGTGCGAGTTTATGTTAAATTACTTTAAGCAGTCGTAATTATTTTCTTTAGTAATACTTGATAAAACTCCATCTGTCAGCGTTTACCGCGGGCCGCTCCCTCTGCGCTAAAGTGAGAACGTGATCTGATCGGCACTTATTTTCACCACTTTTCTCTTGCTAACTGTTTTACATGTAATTGCCCTTGTGTTCCTATCAAAACCACACAAACCGCCTGTTTAGGTTTCAAAGTGATGTTTCAACATTACGAGAGAGTGAGGGAGAGCGAGACAAAGTAAAGTAGATGTGTGTTTGCGCATTAGCACGTGGGGTGGCTGCCGCTTAGCATCTTGTTTGTTGGGTGTTGCTGGGGAACACAGTGGGCGGAGCTTTAACGTTTCCTGCTGCAAAGGCAATGCTTTCATTGGCCAGACTAAAAAGAATTAGAGAACTAGGGATGTCAAATTAAAAATTGTTTACTTAGTCATCTCTGTGTGTTAAACTGAGAAAGCGTTTTCACATTTTAAACGATAAAACAATGCACTATTTTAACCATCATTCTTTCAGATGTGTTTTAAGGTGTCAGTTTTTGACTGAAGGTGATTTTCCACAAAGCTGCTATTGTGTTTGCGCTCCTACTTCTCACTTTTAAACTCCACCCGTCTGCCTCAAGTGGCTATTTTTAGAATGCGAACCATCCCTAAAGTGTACTGTATTTTAGGGTTGTTCATTCATCCCCTTCCTGTCAGCTCTGAGTGCTCAAACGTTCCCATGATGTCACCTGTAAGAGGCTAATGGTGGAGGGTGTTTATAATGAAAACTGTTCCGCTTTTAGAATGATCATTCTCACGCTGTTCCAACATTTAAAACTGAATGGTTCTTTAAGGAACTATGCAGCCAAAAATGGCTCACTTATGGCATTGCTGTGCAGAGCAATGTCTGTGAAGTACAGTAGGCTTTTGACTTACTAAGCAGCACCCTAACAATCAGTCAAAGATCCTAGCAGCAGGGTCGAAACATTTCTCACTTTATTAAATAAGATTTGAAATGCCTTATAATCTGCATATACACTTTTGTTAAAGGCAACCGTGTTCCAAACATGAGTAACTATGGGTTACCTGTGTACATGTGTTCTGTGTGAGGTTCTTGCAGTGAGGTTATGGAAGTGGGTGTGTTTAAGATCATTATAAATCACACAGAATCCATTGCTTGGGTTTTACCCCGAGAGTCACCTGACGTCTTCATATATTATTCCGAATCCACTGCAAAGATCAACAGACATCTGAAGCAAGAAAAATGGAACCATATTTTGGAACAGTAGAAAAATATGGAACCACAGTAACTCCAGCAGTGACTCAGTCTCTGTGTGTCGAGGAGAGGAAACAATGGTTGTAGCTGATCTGTTTTGCTAGTTTTCCCTTATTACAGACCTGAGTCATTCTGGCTTGACTTTTAAAATAAAGTTAAACCCCGTGCTTCTTCTTTTATTGCCATGAAGTTTGTCAAAGAACTCAGCCTGCCAAACTGCAGAAAGCTTTGTTTCAACAGGGAACATCGTCAGAACATTGGTTAACATTCTTTGAAGGTTCTCCCAAAGTTATCAAACACACTCTTGCAGTAATGTCAGTAGAATGCTTTTTAACATTATATATATCTATATATCAAAACTGTTATTGCTAAGTTGTTAGTGGAACATTTTAAAAACGTAACAGAATTAAAAAAAATGTTTGAATAGTGTTCTTGTAACCAAGCAATAACTGTAATGCCTTCAACCTTCAAAATAACATGTTAACGTTTTCGTAACTTGATGAAAACGTTCGGGAAACGTTCCAGGCCTGTATGCTTGTGTGGTATGTCATCGTGAAAACATCTCTGCGGGTCCAGACGTCAGAACTGGAGCTGGTTGAGATGAGATGTTGGTGTTGTGATTTAAGGTGGATCTCGATGACCTCAGATTGGTTTCTGTTTATTCTGGATCGTCTCATGGTGAGGGCTTGTAGCCACCCGCACGTGTGACAGATTTAGTGTGACTCCTCTCGCACAAATCTGTGACATACAAGGCACTGTTTCATGCACCAGTGGTTCCTTTCTCCTCCTCTTCTGAGATATTCAATTTCATTTGCATTATTTACTGTGAGAGGAGGCTTTGCACAATTTACAGTACTTTAAACAGTAGCATTGTTGTTTATTTCACCAGTATTTTAAGTAGAATGTAGAAATATAGAAAATATGAATCATTGGTATTACTCAGTTGTACTCAACCGCATGTTGAGCTATAGGAATTATTTTCATTTATCTGCCTGTATAAATTTTATAAGCTCACTGAAGCATTTCCTGTTTTAAAAGCAAAGACCAACTGTATTCTGAAGGAGTTCTTGTAACTTTTAATGGGATGCAAGCAAAGTAAACACGGGGTTTAATATCTGAGCTCTCATTATGGTCGATTAGCATAAAGAGCCAGTCAGCCAATCAAAATACAGCACCAATGTAACAGGTAGTGTGTGTGCAGCATGTTGATTGTTCCTTCAAAAAATCAAATCAAACCCAAGCTTGAGAGGTCTTATTTTAGTTTGGAAGAGTACTAACAGGATGTCTGTGAGCTCATACATTCTGCTCCGTTACATTCTGCCATTATAAATGCTGCACTGTTCATTAGCAGAGTGGGAAAGGTCCTCTGGAGTGTGAACAACAGACTAATGGACTGAAGAGTTTCCTGGACGCGGTGCAGTGAAATATTCAAGAATGAAAGCTGGTCTGACCACCGACTCGCATTCAGACGCTGCAGAGAATTAATTACTGCAGAGCGACTGCGAGTTCCAGCACTGGAGCCTGAAATCTCATCTGTGTGTATCTGAACCGCACTTCAGTTTGACGGGATTGTGAAGAGAACTTTAGGAGAACGTTTGTCAACGTTCTGAGAATGTTACCTGTTAGCTGGGTATAATGTGGCTATTAATAGCGTGTGGGCCAGGAATGGCTGAAGGTTCCAGAAGTTGTAAACTCACATTTAATCCCTTTAATTTTCTCCCTCTCGCAGTGACGCTAGACGTTGGCAAAAACTCCTCCTGGCAAGCTCACAGTTTGTGTGACTTCAGCTGTATTTCTTCATTCTGTCCATGTGCTGGAGATGACGGGGCATCGTTTCCCTCACGAGTTCTGCAGACTTGTTTTGAGCTCTTGTGGAGATGATGGAGATGTTCTGCACATGTGCGTGAGGTCGTCATTTTTACGGGTCATCTCTCAGGTCTCATCTGGCTCTGTGTGCTTAGAAGTTTCTAGTAGATGCCGTCAAACACGATCGCTGGGCAACACACGCAGTTCCTTGTTTCTCTGCCATGTTTCTGGCAAATCGTTCAAGTTAATGTCGTGAAACTTTGTTCCAGGCTAGTTGCCCATCGCTGGAGGCGGGTGTGTGTGTGGGAGGGGGTTGGATTAAGACAGAGGTTGTGGTTTAGCATTTGGACGGGCGGTTGGCCAGTTTTGTGATGAGTGGTGGAGGGATGAAGTGGGAATCTTGCTAACCTTCCCGTGGTGTCTTATGAAACGGATCAAAGAGATGAGTCACTCATTTCCGTTCTGGATGATTTTGGACGGACTCGCTCTCGGGCGTGTTTGAGGAGCGATGTGGTATTACAGGGCCACAGTTTCCTCTGACCACATGCGGCAGGTTAGATTAAGGCGCATTATAAACCAGTGCAATTTACTGTAAGCTATTAGCAACTATTATACAGTGCTTAGGCTATTAGCAAAAGGTTGTGAGGAAAACAATGTATGCTAATGTAAAAAAGGCATTCGTTCACTTGGGCCAGGTTTTGACTTGGCATCCACATATTAAACAATTCAGACCCTAGTAACCACCCTAGTAACACCCTGGCAACCATTTAGCAATACATTAAAAACACTCAAACACCTTAGCATTTGTACAGCAACATCCTATGAGCATTGCTTTTGCATAGACAAGCAGCATCCACATTTTAATGTCTCTTTCTCCTTTAATGTGTCTGATTTAATGATCTGTTCCTGCAGCTCAAAGGCTGAACTGGAACATTGCTTGCAACACCAAGGTCGTAGGTTTGATTCCTGGGAAGCACACAAACAGGTGAAAGGTGTATTTTGAATGATCTGGGTAAGGGCCAATTGCACAACTGTAAATGTAGTGTTAAAATGTAGCTGCTATAAATATACTTCTTCATAATTATTAACGTTGTTTAAAAGTGTCGGGACATGTTTGGAAAAGCATGGCATCCCATGCCAGTGGGGTGTCTTTGCCAGAGCGAGCAGGTATAAACTATTTTCTGTAAAGCGTTGAGCATCTGTGCCAACAGAAACAGTCTGAACTGAGTCTCCTCTCCAGGTTCTCTGTAACTGGGGAGGAACGTGAGAGACCCCACGTTATATGTTCCGCTCGGTTCTCTGAGATCCCAAGCCAATGCCAAGATCGATCTGAGATATAAAAACGTTCCAAAACAGTAAATTCTAGAACAACATGAATGTTTAACTCTCATTACCTCTCCCTCTGTGATAGAACAAGCAAAATATGGTTTATTTCAGTGCTTTGGTCTCGCATGGTGCCAGGAATAAAGAATAATATTCTGGGTTTATCTTGTAAACCAGCATGTTTACCGATCAAACATTACCACTGGCAGCATTCTAGAGGAATCCAGTATTTGTGTATTCTGGTCCCAGTTGTCTTTCACTTTATGTACTTATTTTAGTTGTTTATTTGATTAAGATGTGACCAGCAGTGCTTACTGAACAGCACTGTACAAATATTTAAAACAATATATCTTTTATTTTTCATTAGCAGCAGCATTGAAGCAGCGTCCACTGTGGGTCTGTGATTTTATTTGAACGGGAACAAAAACATTCCAGGCAATTCCTGGCATCAAAGTTACATTTCCAGCGTTATTCAGCAGCCCCCTCAAGCAGAACTGATTCATTATAACCGTGATGACATGATTTCTGCTTTAAATATCCATGATATTCATAAATGTAGAAAATACATCTATACACTCTTAAAAGGGTCTATACAGCGATTCCATAGAAGAACCATTTTTAGTTTCCTCAAGAACCTCTCAGTCAAAGGTTCCTAAAAGAACCATTTCTGTCTTACCTTTCTATAGTTTAAAGAACCTTTTCTACTACAAAGATTCTTTTGTGAAACAAAAAGGTTCTACGGGTGCTAAAGGTTTTTTATGGAACCATACAACCAAAAATGGTTCTTCTATGGCATCTTGGAGCACCTTTTTTAAGAGTGTATATGCTTAATTGTTAGGCATGCTAGATGACGTAAGATCCTTATGAACTATAGCGATTTTCCCAGGAGACACCCGTCCAAAATTTGGTGTCCTCAAATGTCCTGAGTTCCAGCTAAAGAGGACGAATGAAACCAGAGGAACGGCCCTCTCCAGCCACAGGAGGAACCACAGGTCCTGCTTCATGCTAGAATTCAAACGCTCCTGGCAGGAATGTTGCTAATACAGCTTTGGCCCTTTAACCCCTCAACACACAGCGGCCCCTCACTTCTGTCTTTACACTCCTCACCGCACTCAAGAGACGCCAGTGTAAGCGCACGTAAATACACCAGCGCTTGAGCCCGCCGGTGAGCTCAGACATGTTGTGTTGCTAATCTGAATTACAGCGATGGCATGTGTGAGCCTCAGCCAGGACTGATGACAGCTGGGAATGTGACGGGATTTCAGAGTAACGTTCCAGGCGCCCATGTCATGTCGTTGGCATGGTAAACGACGTTGAATGACGACGGGGCGGGGTCAGCGCTGGTTGTTTTTGGCACATATCAGTCAGAGTTCATGTTGGTGCTGCTCAATGGTATGCTGAGCACCTGAAGTTCCTGAAGATATTTAGGAACGCGTCTTGGAGAAGCTGGTGAGATTCCTAAACTGTAATCAATTTTAAAAGTGAAACGGAAACACAATCAGTATCCTTTGTATTCTTTTGTAACACAGTTAATTCAAGGTAACTATGATTTCTATAAAACAAACCAGAGCTGCGTCCCAAATCTCCCACTTCCCTTAGTCACTATTCCCTACAATACTTCACTAATAAGAAGTGAATGAAAACATGTGAGTGAACTAGGACACAGAGTGTGGCGGAAGGGCTGTGGGCGTTATCTGTGGAGTGTACGTCAGTTCTACACTCATTAGTGAGGTACTAAATGAGTGCACTTAATAATGTCCTCTACGGTTTCAAACACTCCTTCAAAATGGCGGTCACATCAAAAATGATACCACTATATAGAGGTGTAGGGGACCATCTATAATATATTTCTGTCAAATAGTTTTCCAAACACTTAGGAAAGGAAGCAATAAATGAAAATGCTTTCTATATATGTAAATAAAAACATTGCATTACCTGTATAGACATTACCTAATGGAAACGCTTTGTAAGAGTATTAAAATGACATGTCACAGAGCCCTTGGGTTTAATGTGAAGTTCGCAGTTCATCTTTATCTGCACTTTAGAAAAATAAATTCAGTCTGTCAGAGAGGAGAAGAGGATTGTGTCCAGTCTAAACATCTCGCTCGGTGCGGGTGATAAATTCAGAGTGCTGTAACTGCCCCTCAGTTAAATAAGTGACGTGGGCCAAGTTTTCCAGACAAAAACACTCCGAGCTCTGTGGATATGGAATAAAGGGACTAGCCATCTGGACACTGTTCAGAAATTACAATGTGTGACCAGCAAAACTTCCCAAAGCCAACAGAGATCTTTGGAAGGACTGAACGTGAGTCTGTTGATTTTCCGAGTTCTTGAGTTCATGCTTTAGTGCTCCTTATCTTCTGCTCTTCCACTAACAGAGCTTAATGGTTTGGCCTTGCCACTATTATGCATACAGATAAGCAGTTTTAAATGAATCTGGATTCAAACCTGATCAGCATATGTGGAATGCACGCTCACACTCCTTGACCTGAAACTGATTTGACTTAAAACAGAAGCTCCAGCTTTAAAGGTTGAGGTCTCTCAAACTCAGATGGCCGTCTTTGTGTTGGATACCAAACATTTGGAGTGGTTGAACCACATCGACTAGAATAACCGAAGCTATACACCTATCCTATTCTGATCAAGTGTTTTGGATAGGACTCGTTCCAAATAAGCAGCCAAGATAATGGAACAGGTTGTTCAGCTCCAGGAGGACCAGATGTGAAAATGTATTATTGACTGCGAGGATTATCATAAAAAAATGAAATGTGAACGTATACTGTGTCTGAACTCGGAACACATAGTTTCAAATAAATAATGTACTGCAGACTGTCAGAATACATTATTAGTTACAGTAACTGTGTGGTTTCAACTTAAAAAAAATCTGTCTTTCTGCTTGTATTTTTATTTCAACATTTTTTAAATCCTAAAATAAGCCAAACTTAGTGTTAACCAAGCTAACAAAAAGTGTTCTCAGAATACTGGCTCACATTTCAAAGAAAACTTCTTAAAGTAAACACTTTTCTTGTTCATTTTCTTAAATTATATATATCACCAAAATTATATTTGTTTTGTGTGTGTATTGTGTACAATTTTAATAATTTCTGGAAGTTCTCTGTAGGCGGAAATTTGTAGTCAGCAAGTGACGTGCATCGCTAACATAACTCGTGATGACACGCTGTGTTTAGTAACAATAACGCCGGCTAGAGAAAAGTTTTCAATACAATAATACAGTGAAATGGTGCATGTGAATTATGACCCTTTTGACTTTAAGAATATAAAGAGATTTCACATTGACTTTCAATCAGAAATTTAAATCATAGGTACACATAAATCATACAGTACATTTACGAACCCTTTGTATGTCTACTGTACGTGACAGCATACATTGCAATTTTCAGTTATTTTGTGTGTGTTAATACGTGCTAACACAGAAACATTCACACTGAGGTCAGCTGGTAGCCATTATGTCTCTCCGTCAGACCTCTGTGACTAAAAGTAGTTCCCACTCCGAAATTTAATACTCACAGCAGTCACAATAATTATGATACATTGTGATATTCTGTAGAAATATTTAGCAAGAATTAATCACTCATCCTGTTTCTTGCGCAATCAGCATTCACACTAAAACTTCTGAGAACTAGTTGGCAACTCTTCCCTCCAAGTTTGTAGTAGCTAGTTCAGTCATTACAAAATTCCCTTTTCATTCTATTACTAAATACGTCCTGGTATGAACTTCGCCACTGTTGTCAAACTGGAAGTATTGGGGAAGCACGTTTGGTTTTGAAAGCACGGCCGAGAATCTGGTTACACATATTGATCTGTTTATGAGTCACTTTCGGATTGAACTGACCTCAGTTCTATACCAACAGAATCATTTCCTCTGTGACTTTAACAAACACTATGCAGATCTGTCTGGAGACCTGCTCTGCTACAGAACTGTCCCACAGTTCTCTGCTTTATTGACCTATGAGCTTGCCCGTACTGCAGAGGTGATTGTGCCCTAACCCGAGTCAGTGGAACAAATAAACCTCAGTCGAGTCAGTAAATGTCTTAACTAGCAGAGGTCTCAGGTTGGCCGGATGTTTCAAAATGAGTGTCAGATTTCCTCGTAAAGTCCCTCTGGGAGCTTCTTCACTTCAGAAAGACAACTGCCTCAGCTACGCCACAGTGAAGGTTATCCTACATTTATGATGCGTCTATCTGCAATACATGATTCAGTTTCATGTATCACTTCACAATTCTCCTTCTTCTTACATAATACAATAATTGTAACTCTATGTCATGATCATTTATTTATTTTTGTGATAAGCAGCCATGTAATAAGTTACAGTTAGCTGATCGGGTGTCTCAAAATAAACTCTGTTAGGGTCATACAAACATACTAAACCGTGCCCTGCCAGTAACACATACATGTTTTACTAATTTATAACTAATAATGTCTGTCTGTGCCATCATTTCTTCATAAGCACAGGCTTGTTTCCGCTGTGTACAGAAAAAACCTTTAAGGTAATAATCAGCCGACATCCTGAGTCAATTAACTGTGACAGCACAGAGAATAATAGGAGATTACATTAGAGCTGTGAAACATGATCCGCTGCTGTTCTGGACTGACAGTCACTCCAGTATATCTTTTCTGGAGGATTCAGGAAACCTACGAACAAAAGATTTTATGCGATGAAGTGCAAAGCAAATGATTCCATGCAAGCTTACATTGCATCATCTGTTCTGGGTGGTATGCAAATCTGCTGCCTTTTATTGGTGGCTGTAAACCCAGCTTAACAATTTTATGTTGTAAGTATGTTTCCAATAAGTTCCACTAACAACTTAAGAATAACTAACTGTGCTGTTCTATGTGTTCTGCTGTGTTGTGATGGCTGTTTTAAAAGATTTATGGAGCATATCTTCTCTGTCTGCTTTGGGCATCTTTTGTCTCTGCTGTGACTTGACTGACTGCTGCTGGAGCTGAAGATAAAGGCAGCGCAAGCCGACTTCTTTTCACAGGGCAGCAGAATCTACAGCTGGAACCAATAACGGCTCTGAGGTGCCTTCAGTGCAGAGCCTGCTGGACGCGTGCGCCGCGTCTTGGCATGAAGCCCAAACTAGCTGATAAAACCAGATAAGGTTTTGTTCTAGATTACGTCCAGAGCTCTTATTTTAGACTAAATGAAAAATAGCTCAGGGTGACGGTATTCAGGCTGCAGAGTAACAAAGAAAGCTAAAAAAAGAAGTCCCTTTCGTATGTAGTTTCGAGGCGCGCTCAAAAATCAAACGTTAAAGTCACAGGGATGTTTTGGAGAACGTGCTAACGTTCTAATCTTGAGTTAAATCTCTGTTAAACATTCTGCTTTGTGTGTCTGCAAATTATACAGCCATTCATTTTGCTCTGCATTCCTGCCTCAGTTTTCCCACTGTACAGCTTTGCCACTCTGGTCCCAACCCAAGCCAAACATCTGCTTTAACACTGAAGGAAGTCCACAAAGCCTCTTTTCAGGTCTGAAGATCACGTGACTCGATGTGAAATGTCTTTGCGTGGTTGCCAGATCCACGTTTTCCCCACGTAGAAGAGGGGGCTAGAGGAAGAGACACAAATTGTCTTAAAAATACAGTAATTACTTTACAATCACCTGTGAGACACCCAACACTTTTGTTAAGCTGAAGGGTTATGTTGCTGAACGTGGCTCTCATGTGTTTGTAATTAAGGCGGTAAACTGGCTCCCCATGAGCAAAGCTTTTTCCCACCTAACAATTTTAGTTTGTAAGAACGTTTCTCTACTGTTTCCATTAGGTAACATAAATGTTAACAATGTTACTTTGAATGCTGGGTTGTCAGTTTCTGTTGTGCGCTTGGATCAGACGGATGAGGGCATTATTATTATTATTATCAGTGTTGAGTCTGACTGAGGTGCCGGAAGCTTTGAGAATCTTTAAGAAGCTTACACGTCTCCTTTTAATGGTTCTACTCGTCTAATGAGTGCAGTTTACTGCTCTCGCTCTCCAAACATGGGAAACTGGTGTTGTTCAGATCCTGTAAATGAACTTGTCTTGACCAGATTACTGCTATAGACTCACTGGTGGGCATGCTCTGCGTTTCCATGATATTGTGATGGTTACTTATTTGTAGTTAAAAGTAAACAAATATCAGTTATTGAGCAAGTACATAACAGATACCAGTTTCATGGTACCATGAGTCACAACAGTGTGTGTGTTTCTGAAGAGTTGAGCATGAGTTAAATGATGTGACCTGCTGTTTGTAAAGTGCTCTACATTACAGTTCTTTAAACACGTTTGAAACTGCGATGGAACTGTATATTTTTTCCTCAATGTTTAGTCTTATTCTCCGCCTGTTCTTCACGTCAAGGTGAGCAGTCTTAACTGTTAACAGATGATTTGGGTGTTTTTGCTTTCTAAGGTGTGGGAATAGAAGTCTAAAGATGATTCTCGCCTGCTTCATGTGCTAAACTGTAAGTACAGTAGCCATTTAGATTGCCAGTCTATGTTTTAAATGTTTACAGTTGTGGCCCAGCGCACACAGAGATACAGTACAGCATCTATATAAGAACATCTGTCTGTCTGTCTGTCTGTCTGTATGCCCACCCAGCCTACTCTATTCTGTTCTATTCTATTCTACAGCATTTATATGTATCAAAAGCAACACCACAAAATAACAGTTTGCTTACTTAAAAGGATAGTTCACCTAAACATGAGAATTCCTCCATCATTTACTCCCCTCATGTCATTCCAAACCTGTATGACTTTTTTGCTTGTGAGAAACACAAAAGATATTTTAAGTACATTTGTAACTAAACAACAGTGGCACCCGTTGGCTTCCATCGTTTGAACAGAAAACCGTTTTTGGGTGAACTGTCTCTTTAAAGGTTAGTGTAGTAAGCTTTAAAATGAGTGAAATGGTTTTGATATTATGATTACTGGTTTAACTGGTCAATGTAATGTTTCAACTGTAAAGATCAACAGGTTCAGAATATTTGGTTTAATTACCCACAGTGCATTGCTGTGTCTCTCTGATTTGGACAAATGGGGGAATAGAGCCAGAGTTTGGGTTCGTGTCTGGACTTTTATGAGCAGCAGAACCTTTTGTTTACATTCAGCTGGGGGTACAGAGAGCTGACTGGAGACCAGGAAGGAAAAGCTGCTGATAGATAGACAGACTAAACCCAGATATCAGTTACATTTCCTGACCACTTCAACACAATGTTTGCATGATTTCATTTCATGAGACGATTGCAAGCATGTGTGTTTCAGAAGAAAACCACACAGATAGTTTCATATTTTAACATGAAATGTTGTCGTGATATGCATGTGATCCATTAGGAAGGTTTGGTGGGTTAAAGTTCTTTTCATTTAAAAGCATCTTTTTTCTTGTCTTGAGTTGAGTTCAGGCTTTTAAACTTTAAAAAAAGGTGTACGTTTGCTGGCAGCATCTTAAATAAGCCATAAAAGTTATTCATACAAGATTAATTTGACATAGGTTTAGCCTCAAAACCTTTATTTATTTAATAATAATTTAATAACCTGACTATTTGTGACATGATCAAAAGTAATCCAAAAGGTTCAGGTCAAATAAAAATAGCCTTAAGTTAGCTACGTTTTTTCATTGTGTTGGCTGCTGTTCATCTGTTGTTGTTTGCTAAATTTACCATCTCTGAGCTCCAAATATGTCCTAATCAAATAATGTAAGGGAAAAAAGCATTACCCTTAAATAGCCCTTTTAACCGAGGTATGATCTCTCATTGGCTAGCCACAGGAATGAGGTTTAACCTCTCCATGACAGCCAAACTGAAGCACTGACCTCTTAGAGTTTAACCAAGTTCATAATATGAAATAATGAACTACAAGAACTGGGCATGTGTGAAGAGTCTGTTTTAAGAGCATTTCCACACTCAATAAATGTGTTTTTTTTGGGAGTTCACTTAATTTGAATTAAAAATGTTTAGTGAATAATCTCACAGGCAGAAATTAGAATTAATTTGAGTGTGTCTAATGTTACTGTAGACAATAGATTTAAAGGTTATGTCGTTTTCCCCTGTAGAAAAGAAGAACAAGTGCAACACAGACTGTTGAGTAATGCACAAACAATTAAAGTTATTTAAAGATGGAAACTGAGTTTTGGAGTGGATGTGTAATGAGTTCAGAGCCCTCTCAGTCCATTCTGTCAGGACTGCGGTATGTGGACCTGTAATTAACCGCATACAGCCTGCAGATGATGGATTTTGTGCCGACAGTTTGGTTGTGAACGACAACAGATCTGTGAGATCTTTGACACAAGTTTGGCAACGGAACTCTCCGGGCCCCCTGCAGTGCTCACTGAGGGCCAGAGGAAACACTGATACCTGACCAGACGCTGACAGAAACTCATAAATCCTGTCAGAAATAAGTCTGGGTGATATTTCACCCCACAATTAAAAACTAAGAAAAATAAATCATATTTTGCATTAAACAATGAAGCCTAATTTTGCTTGGTAAAAAAGATTGTATTATTTTTATGCATTTTTTTATATATCACACTATTAAATTATAAGTTTTGTTTTGTTTAAAAACTGATTTTGTTACTGTAAATCTAATCTAATGAGAATGATAGAAATAATGAGAATTACCAAACAAACAAACATACAAGAAACAAAAACTATCTGACTGCATTACAGTTTTTTGGGGGGCAAAAAGTGGTGAATTGTCATAAAACGGTCACAATAAAACCCCAAAGGCAGACTTAATTTTCCCTATATTGTCTGTATATTTTCTTGTATATCTTCCTTCTAATTATTGTCTTTTGCTGTTGGGGGTGATCTATGATCAGGGCATTTTCTGGACAGGTTTTCGTGAGAGTTACCTGACAACTCGCCCTCATCAGTCTCCACTGTTGCCGCCCCTGTGTGGGATTACAAATGAACCACTGAAAAGATACAGACATGGACGCCGAGTCCACGGCCCCCTTTTCGCTTCCGAAGAGAGATGCTTGTCAAACAAAGCCCTTCTTCATGGGGGAGGGGCGGCTTTACCTTTGCCTTAAAATGGAAACAGAAGTTGAGTATGTTTGACTTGTATGGAATTACAGTGCTGTTGTCCCTGTGGAGCGTGCGGTCAGGAGCCGGGCTGAGGAGGGAGGAGGCCCAACGCTCTCTCAGACACAAAGGAAAGCTTTCTTCCAAACCTCTTGCTTTCTTTACTCGCTGCCTATTAAACTGCCTCCTCCCAGGAGCGGATCCGCAGGACCCTCGCAGTCGGTCAGGAGGGAAACTTACTACTATCAGTTCACAGATTCCTGAGGTCACTCTGACATGAACTGCTGTGTCAGGAAAAGATACGGCGACCCAGCTAACAATTTGAGGTTGTAAGAACGTTCCCCTAATGTTTCCGTTAAGTAACAAAGTTCTAGGGACAGTTTTTTAGAAGTTGTACTGGTTTTAAGAACATTATTCAAACATTTTATTAACAATTTGAGAAATACATTTACTGTGATGTTTAATGAAGATCCACTTGCAGATGTGATAAGTAACTATTATACATCAGCACTTCTTCTGTAAATATAAAAGAGCTGTTCTATATTTTACACAGTAAATGTTTACCATGTTACTATTTAAGTTTGATAATGTTTTTGCAACATTTGCCATAAACTCTCTCAAACACAGTTGCATTACTCATCTGTATTTATATCTGTATTTGTATGTTTGAGATGAATCAGGTCATTCAGGATGTCAGAGGAGATTTCAGCATGCCACCACAGTCTGGAAAACATTCGCTGCTGGCCCTGTTTATTAATACATGTTTTCTTGGTTATTAGTGTTGCTTGCTTAAGCTCCGAGTACAAGCTCATAACCCTCATTAAATAACCACTCTGGTCACCCTAGAAACCACATAGCATGAACCACACACAGCATATCATTGTGTCAGTTTCTCTTGCATGGAAAGGCAACAGTTTGCTTTCAGAAAATAAACTCCACTGATAGTTAAAACCTACATTAAGTTTTTGTTTTTCATTTCATTAAAAGTTCACAAAGTACAAATTCCAGTTTAAATCTCTTGAAGGTCCTAAAACACTGTATCTACTGTAAAAATATAAATATATATATATATATACCGTGACAGCGCACACAGAATTCGTTTACAAGCGTGACAAAATGTACTTTTAAGATGTCATTTCTCCGAAAAGCCATTCGGACCAGTGAAACGTACCATTTGTCATCCTTGAACATCAAACAAAACAAAAAGAAACTTTTATTTTGAACTATTGAGGCCGTTTTTCTCCATGTCTTTGTTCACTATCCCACAGGACCACGAGTCTTACCAGAGAGAAAACCACCAGATCGACCAGCATGGCCATTATCCTGCCCTGCCCACTGAGGGACTACAGCAGAACACAGCTGGAAGTCATTACACACTCCAATATGGTCATACAACAAATTCAGTCTAAGCACATTCAATGTTTTTCGATGTTTAAACCTCATTAATTAGTACATAAACCATGCAGATACGAATATAACATGTCAAAACCAAACTAATGCTGTTCACCGTAACCAAAAGAGCAAAACAGACAATGACATGATGAGTGTGTGTGCTCGATAAACCACATTTAGTATGTTAGGGTGACCATAAACTCCCAGAATGCATCAGGTTGAACTTCTCATGGCTGTATTTTAGTTTCATTGAGACACAGGCCATTGGGAGCCCGTCGCTTTTAAATACAGACGGATAATTTGTTATCGTCTAGAAAATCATAACTCACTCCACTTACAAACCAGGTGGTTGACGGAAAACAGGTCTAAGAGACGGAGATCTTTTGGAGCGTCCCCGCTTTGCTAAAATTGTAATAACATCATGTTGAGATGTTACAGCAGGGCCGAGCTAAAAAGCAGATCGGACAGCATGGAAAGTTCCCGGGAGAACGCAGTGAAGGTCTGTTACTCTCGTTTTCAGAACAGTTTGTTAAAACATGAGTCAGGAAGTACATGTTTGTGGCTATTCTGGATAATAAATAACCAGAGAAGGTGCTTGTTTTGTTTACCTCGTATCCATGTCATGTCGAGATGTGCTACTGCTCTCTCATCGGTTCTGCTGGGTCAGGCCATGAGACGGGTTCTGGTTCTGTGCTGGCCTTAGCCGTGTTTGCTTGTTTGTTCTTGATATCTGTTACCTTGGATATACATCCTGTGATTATTCACAGACTTGAAAGAGCAGTTTGTAAAATTGCAGCCCAAATGTAGTTTCACGCACACAGCAGATGCATTTATATCATAAAGCACAACAAAGACATCAGTATTTTCCTGATACACAAACATCCTTCAATAATACAGTTACGTAAGACGATACGTTTCTTTAGAAAATGCATAAATATATATTGACTTGAGTTTGATATTATTCTTTAACTACAGTATTGTGCAAAGCAGCCACTGTAATTTTTACTCACTGTACATACTGTACGTACGCAAAATACTAAAATATGAACTGTGTGAACTTAGTACACACACAGGCAGAGGAAAAGAACACCAAACACAAAATAAACCAAATACTGGACAACGCTTAATTTTAATATGCACTGACATAGCAAAATATTACGTATGCTTCACTTTGAAGTGAAATTTGTAGCGGCTCTGTACTAGAGTTCCAGGTTATTTCTCCATGTTTTCATTTAGTTCTTCTCATACTGTGCTTCTGCAAATCCAGGAAGATATGAGGGCCACCTACTGAATTACAGGCGCTTTAAAGTGTGTCATAAAATCAGCAGATTGCTGCGTTACTGTTGAATGCGCTGCTGGTCAAAACTCTTCAGAGAACGACGGCGTGCTGCAGCGTGGATGTCGAGTTGGAGCATGTTTAGAAATGACCAATAAAACAGCATCGCCTCCAGATCTCCAGCTGTGGTCTTCGGAAAGGAAAGCCTTTACTAAAACATGTCACGGACTGCTCTGTCAGTCATGAGAGGTCAGACTCTTGTATATTTATCATGATCCAGGTCACATCTTCACATCATTTGCCTGATACTAGCAAAACAAACAGGTGAGGTGAAGGGGTTTGTTTATAAAGACAGTACTGTAATGATAGGTTTGAATGCAATAGAGTCCCATCATTTACAAAACAAACAAATAATATATATAATGTTATATATGAACTGATGAACTGATTATAGATGAATATATGACAGTACAATAATAATAATAATTATATATATATATATATATATATGTTGTGTTGTTTTCAGTACTTCTGGAAATGTTGTGCATGTTTCCAGCTTTTTTCCACTAGTGTTTATTGCAGCAACTGTTTTATTAAGTCAGCTGGACCGTGATATTTCGGTGCAATGTTATATGTTTAACCTCATACCCTCATTTAGCTGAATTTATTCATGCGTAATCCAGTCTCAAGGACGACTCAAGGACATAAACTACAGCGTCTCTCCCCTTCTGACTGAAGTCTGGCACAATGGTGGGTCAACCATGCTTAAAAAGGCTTTAAATCTTAATTTAGAGTGCAAGCGAAAAAAGAGCACCTTTGAATGAAGTACACAAGTCTAAGATGCTTGTAGTTAGTCATGGCACCAATTTAAAGTAACAGTTCACTGAAAAATTAAACGCTTGTCATTACTTACACACGTCATTTTAAACTCGTGCTGTTGTTTCCACGTCACATATAAGTAGAAATGTTTGAAGGACGATTACACAAGTTTTGCCAAAACATCACATGATGTTGATACACCAAAATTCACACATTTTATAGCCCTGAAAGTTTTGGAACACAGTTTAGTCAGGTGGTTGTTTGGCCAGAGCTACATAACAATCCTTTAACAAATATTATTTTGTGTTTGACAAAAAAACCCATACAGGATGAGTCTGTAAATAATGACAGATCTTTCATTTTGGGCGTGCCGTTCCTTTAACAGGAAGTTGAATGAATCAGTATGGTATATAAGGAGACCATATATATATAAACGGAAAACAAAGACCTTCTGCTGTGTTTAATGGGACATTTCAACTTTTTCTCCATGTCTGTTGAGAGTAACTTGTTGAAGAATGTAATGAATTTCCTTTCCCTGCCATTACGTTGTTAACCTATCTGAATATCCCTGAAGGCTTGTGAGGGGAGCAGCTGAGGGACCTCCAAATCATGGCTCCATAAATTCACTGAACTTCTCACAACACACCACTGAAACTGACACGTGCGTTTAAGTTCCATAATTTAAACCCAGTTCCACAGAAAGCAGCTCGGCTGAAATTTTAGGTGTTGTCAGCGCTCCTAAAATAACAGTGGGTAGCCCTAATATGGGGTAGACTTCAAAACCGTCGAATAATAAGAGCAAGTCATATTTTGCATCAGGTCTAGCTTGTCACATTGGATTGATTAACTATGTTTGCTTTAGTTTTTTGGAACGTGCAACAGAGGTCCCATTTCTTTGTGGTTGGATGGTGGAGGTAGCGTCACTACGAATCGGAATTCTGGAGAACAGAAAATCAGAATAGCAGAACCAACATCAAAGTGTGTTTTTAAAAGATCTGCACAATTACCGTGTTGTTTCATTATTTGGTCGTAACCCCAACACGTGCGCTAAAAACCGTCAGACCTTTAGACAATAGTTTCATTCGCTCTCTACAACAGTAGAAGACAGATGAACGTTACGGTACATTTTTGGCACAATAATATATCCGCAGTCACATACACACAATGTCCAGCACCTCCTGTAGGGGAAATAGCAGCTCTGAAACGTTCAACTGGATTCAATTTTACAAGTGCTTCTATTTTCCATCCTGTCAACCAAAACACTGTTATAATTCACGACATCTGCTGCTCATCAAGTGAATAAGCTTGCTTTGTGTTTTGAGTTTGATATTTACACCTATGTGATAATTACTGGAACATATAGCACACCAGTCATAACACACTGCTGCATAATCACCGCAGAAATCATATATCTTACAGTCCTGTGATCAGGTTACATCCAGCAAAATTGCTCTCAGGGCCAGTGTACTCTGAGGGAAATGTAGATTGTCTGCGATTAATGTTCTAGATTGTTGTTACCTGGAAAAAGTGAGTTTAGATGAATTCTAGGAACGGAAGAAAGTTCTCTTCATTGCGTTATTTGGAAGTGACTTTATGTGTGTGTTTTAGAGTTCAAAAACAGTTATGAAGCGTAATTTAAACGTGAATCATATACTGATAATGAATCACAAAGTGAGTGAATACAGGAAAGTGCGCAAAGATAAATGATCAGCAATTTTGCAGGTGCTTCTAATAAACACGGTCATTTCAGCCCTTTGCTTGGAGTCTGACACACACAGGTGACCTGTGACCCCTAGGTCATGGTGTCCAACCCTCCACAGAGCCCTGAGGGTAAAGACACGTCTCTGTAATTGGA
>JAZGTJ010003433.1:0-15930 GCA_036877575.1 Botia almorhae | reverse complement strand
ACCTGTGTTGGGAAGTCATAAAACTCTCTGGCAACTCTGAGGTTGTTCGATTGCACGGAAGCCACAATTGTGTTTGACGAAGCATTACATTTTAAAAATGCACAATATTACTGTATGTTTATGCACTAACTGCATTAAAAAATATTGTATTTTTCATGAACAATAATATAGGAAAGATATTTTAGATATATCTGAGGCAGTGTTGGAAGTTGGATGTTTTTCCTCTGGGTTCTATAGTTCTGTTTACTGCAGAGTTGGTAATTGTCTGTAGTTTGTGCTCTATAATCAGTAGTTAGATCCTTTCCCAACCGTTAGTCTTTTATTTACCTGCCCAGCTCCTGTGGAAGTGACACACCCCATTAAACATGTGGCTTAGTCATAGAGACACAGCAATAAAACAACAGTTAGCTTTAATTACAATGCATGGGTGGGCATTTCATTTTAGAGAGAGAGAGAGAGACAAAGAGAGTGAGCAAGCACATGCTAACTGTTTGCAGCGCTGTCTGTCTGTACACTAAATTTACAGGCTGAATGTATTCCCTTCATACTCAGCTGCTCTGGGAATTCTTTTTGTGCGCTTCTAGACTCCAGTCAGGTGCGATTTGTTGATGCGGCTGTTTTGGGATATTTCGCTCTAGGTTTGCTGTTGCAGGAATGTGCAAGGACGTGCTTTTCAAAGTCTGACTGAAAACATTTAGTAAATAAAGCATAATTAAACAGAGTCCCTGAATTATTATATCGGCCACATTACAGCTGATTGTGCAGAGGCAACTATAAATAAGTCACATGTAGGTTCATTTCCTGTGGCACTAAACATTGGTCTGTTTGTTTGAGTGTTCTCACCAGCCCAACATCCTGGTTACTGTGCTGGAAGACTTTATACTGTACATTACACTAGAAATATTTAGATGGTGAATGGTCATTGTAAAAGGTGTAGAAGGGTGAGGTTAGATCCATTTAGGATCAGCTGTATGCAGGTCTTACTTGTTCTGATATTGTGTGGTAAGTACCATGTAATTGGTTTTTTTAAATGTGTCTGAAAGCTTTCAAATACGTTTGGGGTCATTGTGTGTATTATTGTAGCTGCTGGTGGAAAGGGGGCATAAGGAGATAAAGTGCAGGATGAGGGGATGATCAAACAGAGTTTATCCTGTTAGCTGATTAAACTCACCTGCCTGTAGTCTTCTCATGATCCTGATTAGCAGCTTCAGGTGTGTTTGATTAGAGGTGGAGCTAAACTCTGCAGGACACTGACTCTCCAGAAACACGTTTCCCCACATTTGGGATTTTGACTGTGACAGTGGGCCATTTGTTCTCAAAGCTGGAAGGATATATGTGCTTTTATGCACAGGTCATGTGATAATACAAAAAAACAGATTAAATCAAGATATATCAGAAACCCGGAAGAAAAATGAACACAGTTTCACACTACAAGCTTATCTTTGTTTCAGATAAGCGAGAGTTTTAAGGGCACACAGTCATTTGGTTTCACTTCTCCAAATAAAACAAAAATTGGCATGATTTTGTGCTGCTGATCTGTTTTGTGTTTTGGCCTCTACGGGTCTCCTTGAGGCTTGTTGCCACGGTGACGCTGTGGTGTGGCAACCCTACATACACAGGATACAGTTTCCATACACACTTCTGCATATTACACCGAGTGATTTCCAAGAATTTTAATAATACTTTATGCAGGGTGATGGATGATTCATGAGGGAATAAAGCAGCTCTGTGTGCGTGACACACTGCAGTTTTGGGGGCTTTAACACTCTTGTGTGATTCTGATACAAAAAGTTATTGATTGGTTCTGGCTGGAGAAGAAATTCCCTTGGGGCTGATTCAGTCCAATTTAACCCAATAAAATATAGAGCAACAGTGAAATCTCGTGAAACCGAACCTTCCCTAGCACACAGTTAAAGGCCATTTTTCCCCCCAAAAGCATTTGTTGTTATGCTGGCTGAAAGTCTCTTCACATCCTGTTAGCAAGCGCTAGTGGTGTACATATATAAATATACATAGCTTCTGTGGAAGGTGCAGGAACATGAAATGTTCATCCAATCATTGTATTCGGTCCAAATGCAATGACAGGACGTCAAACTATGTATGTGTTTATGTATAGGAGGAGGCGCGGCTTTAGAGAAAGTTAGCTTGCTGTTGTTAGCCTTTCTCTACCCTTAAATAAAAAGTGCCAGTATTTTAGTTTTATTTTTAATTTTTTTTTGGAGCTGACAAGTATCTGATGGCATCCACATTAATTTGATAGCTGTATACTTTTAGTGTATGTCAACAATAGTTTTGTTTGTGTATAATGTCGTGTGAAGTCATTTTGGTTCGACACTGTTTGGATTGTTGGAATAAGCAGCATGTTTTAATGCGTATGGCCAGAGCTTCCACAGTAGTCATTTATTTAGTTTAAAACGTTGAGGTCTGATTAAAATAACAGAACTGAGAATCATATGTAATAGAAATTATACAGTACACTCATCCCCAGCTCTTAACTGCATTTGGGGTTTAGTGGAACAAGCGGTACTGGGATGTGTGGTGACTGGCTGTGGAGGAGACCAGAGGCAGCAGCCAGAGTCAAAGCCCACAGTGGTTACGGGTTGGGGAACCAAAGAGGACGATGGGGCGCAGGGAGACCCCCTAATTACACTGTAAACACAGCTGTTGATGTGATGGTAAATGCAGGGCAGTAATCGTGTTGCACATGTGCCTGGTCCCTTCAGCACAGCTGGTAGTGCTCAGAAATGTTTGGGGCCGGTGTTTTGGGGTGACGCAGTTTGGTCGTCATGCTGTGGATTGGAAATCTGTTGAATTCCGGCCAGTTATAAGCATATTTGAGGTTCTTGTAGCACTTAACGCAAAAGTGCAATCAGTTACTGGTGCGGCTGTCGGTTTGTTTGTAGCAGGGTAGAGTACATGCTTTTTGTGCTGCAGTTCTGGTATCCATGGCGACAGTTCATGCTAAACTCCGTTCGTTTTAAAACTTTGCTTAATGGTGCAGTGTGTAATTTCCACCCCACTAGCAACACCAAATGGAATTTCAAAATGTTTCAGACAGGTCCGTCCCCCCTGGCAGTCCCGCCCTCACACCGAGTTGTTTGCACATTAAAAAAAAGCTGCAATCTGTAACTTTATGGGGTAAAAAGTAAACAAAAATCAAATCAAACTTTGTTTTGTAACATTCTTATGCATCAGCAGAATCAGCAATTCATATTAGAATATCTAAATAAAAACATTTGCAGCACAAGACCTGATAAGCGTGTTAAACTACACACTTTTGTTTTGAAGCTTGTGCACGTTTGGGGACGGTATTTGTTTTTAATTGAACAGTCATGCAGTTGCTGTACTTTTATTGGGAAAATAAAAGCTCAGCTAGTATAATTTTGCCCTTTAAGAAACATGTGTTCTGGTTTAATGATTATAGTCTTTAACTGTGTGCTGCTACCACACACAATCTGCTGCTGTGCTTCCCTAAACCTGCTTTATCATCATCTGGGCCTGTTCTTATCCCACACAGCAGCTCTTCACTTCAAAGAGTCTCTGCCACACGGAAAGCGACCCCGCCTGAGGCACAGCGGGGCTTTTTTATTGGTCAGAAGCTTGGCGAATTACTCTGACAGACTAATACAAAAGACCGACTGTTGGATACACGCCGAAACGGATGTAGCGCTGCCACAAAGACTGTCAGGTTTTCACCAATGCATTTTGGACGCTGTATATTTGTCCAGTAAGAACAGATCCATTAGCTCTGGATGTCACATGATGCATGTGTAAGTGTTACATACAAACTGATGTACTGTCACCTCTTATAAACCTCTCAGTGGTGACCTCCCACCTGAACATGCCTGACTGAGCAAGAGGTGGTAAAAAACAGCTAACAATTTTAGGTTGTGAAAATGTTTCTGTAACGATTTAGTTACAGAAGTAACAAAAACGTTACAAATGTTATTTTGAAAGTTCTAGAAATGTTTTCAGACATTGTAGTAATGTTATTGCTTGGTGAAAAGAATGTTATTCAAACATTGTTAAATTATTTTTAAAACATTCCACTAACAACTTAAGAGTAACATTTTTGATATGATATACAACATAAAAAAGAATGCTTTTATATAACTTTGACAGAACTTTGACAGAACGTTAACCAACGCTTTAAGAATGTTTCCTATTAGCTGAGTAGGCACGTTGGGGGTCTGTTGGGTGCATACAGGTGCTTGCAGTGATTGGAATTATTGAAATAGTTTTCATCACCTTATGCTGTCACTCACAGATTAAAACAAAAGATCCTTCTGCTGCTGATGTCATTCCCTCTCTATGGTTCTGACAGGATTAAAGACACTCCTATTACTCATCTGTGTGGTGCCTTGATTCTGAACGAGTTTACTCGTGTGTTTAAAGCTGCAGATGTTTGGTTTACATTCCTTCATTGGAGAGCAGAAGGCTGCTTGGCTGTTTCTCCACCCCATACCCCCCCTAACCCCCCCAACACACACTCTTTTGGAAAGCGTACGTTCTTCACAGCTGTAGGGCTTCAAAGGAGTGGAAAAGATAGATCTCTCTGAGATAAAAACTAGTGAGAAACAGCCTTTAAACATTCATCTGAGACTTGTTTTAAAGTAGAGACCGTTTATATTTGTAAAAAATAGCACACCGTTGGACTGACGTTTATTGTAAAGCGCTGTTTTGGACTCGCCCATATAAATCGTCTAACAGGCATGTAAATAACAGCATCCAATGCAGTAATCACCTTTTGACTGTGTGAAACTCACACAGACTGTAGGCTGTCAAACTAGCGAAGGTCATGAACGCGTCCAAATCTCACCAAAACAAAGGACAAAAATGTAATGACTTTATTTCCAATCTGAGTAGTTTAAAGGCAGTGCAGCAAATGCATAAATTAGCTACCTTACCATTTAAATGTATTTGTTTGCGTTGCCGTAATTATATGCAATTTATTTGTACTTTTCTTTCCGACATGGACGTGTTTTTGACAGGTCGACCACATAGCTTTCTGGGCTGTGAAATCACTTCATCATCACCCCTAGAGTTCGCATACGTGCCCCTGCTGTATTTTAAGAATAGATGTCGGTGATTCTGTCATTTGTGCGCAGGAGAGGGAGGGCTTAAGAGCTTTCGGGGGGAGAGAGAGTGTGTTGGGGACGTTGGTGCGTCAGAGCGCACTGGCTCCCCTCATTCCAAACTCACTGCATCTCTCCTTTTCAAGAAAACTCCGCCAGATCTCAGAACGCCCTCGGATTGCTTTGTTTGGATGTACCGACAAATATTACAAAGCATTAAAAAGAAGGATAGGGGGAGTTTAGGTTGTTTAATCGCGCGGAAAGAGGAAAGCGCCGTTACGTGTCGGTTTGAGAGATTTATCCGATAGTTTTGGAAACGGCGCTCGGGACGCGCGTAATGGATCGATAGGTACGAGCTTCTGTTAATAAGAACATCTAGCCGCCGTGAAAGCGCTGTTTCTGTGGAATAAAGGCTCATCGGAGAGCTTCGATCAGTACAATAGAGTTAGACATCGACACCGACGTGCGCTGTGATGGATGGAGCGGCTCCCTTGATACTGACGCTGCTTGTGTTTTTTTCTGGGGATGTTTGGAGCTCCTCGTATCCTCAGCGGTATAACCTGTACGCTGGGACGCAGACGCAGCCGCAGCCTTTAAACGGAGCGCGAGCAGCGAGCAGACACAGGTAACGCAAGTCATGCATGCGTCTGGTCTGTAATCTGCGCCATCCTGCTGTTTGCGTTGGGAAGTTGGTTATCACAGTTGACATGGTACCATTTCACAACACTGATCATTTTTGATAGATAGATAGATAGATAGATAGATAGATAGATAGATAGATAGATAGATACTTATAATGTGCTGTATGCATTTTGCCGCAATGCATTATTGGGGGGAGTTTAGCCTGAGAAAAAAAAGTCTGCTTTTATCCTACAATTAAACGACAGAAGGTACAATTCTGTACATCCAAACAGCCCTTTTCTAGAGCACCCGTGATTTACAAAGTCTTTTAGAAGGTGGCTGTGTTTTTCACCAGCCAGGTATTACACTAAAAGCCTTCAGCTGTCAGTCAACTTTGTCACCAATTTTGATCAATCATTGGCACACACCTATTTTGGTCGGGGTGTGAGAGGTTGTCCTGACTCTGACGCGTGTATCGGGGTTCCCCCTTCATTTCAGCTGACGCAATGCCTTCTCAAGGGTGGATGGACACACGCAGGCCAGATGCCAGTCATCAGAGATTTTGGGTTCATAAGAAAACTAAAGCTGTTTCAACATTATAGATTTAGATCTTCGTTGTCTAAACAATAAGTAAATAAAGACAGTCATAGGTATGATTCATATGTTTAAACAGGTGATGAAAAGCAATGTTAGTCTACAGAATAATGCATATAAAAGCTGTCAGATAGAGGAGATGGGGTCTGAATCTCTATGAGGTTTGAAGGCAAATGCACAAATGTTTTTTCTCCATCAGTTTTTTAAGCACTTATTTCAACACTCAACATTTAAATTATAGTCATTTTTGTGAATCGTATGCTCAAAACTAAAGTTTAAATGTCTTCTTTTTACCTCATACACCTTGACAACTTGCCCCATATACAAAACCCCGAACCAACATACATGTACAGTGAGCGATTTCTGTTCTAATGTTTGATGTGGAAGACCATTGGCTGTTTAAAGAGACTGAACAGAGAGGGAGAGCCGTCAGTGCCAGCAGTATGAAGTATGCAGGGAAGTATGCACTGCCTGCTTGAAAAATCTGAGTCTACTTACTGAGGATTAGCAGCCTGTTTGAACTTTTAGTTACAACAGATGTAAAAAGTATTCAGCATTTCTGTGTTTACTTTGGGGAAAGAGAAAGTGTAGGAGAGTGAAAAAAGTGTGAGCGAGGACCAATGGGATTGAGTTTCTCTTGTCTCATTTTATGTGGAGAATCTTCTCCCCTGCGGCTGAGCCTGTTTTTTCTTCTTGTCTAAATGAATGGGCTGATAAATGTTGACTCGTGTTGTTTACATTAAATGTGCATTTCCAAGGAAAACCACAAGCCATAATCAAATTTATCAGGGAATGTGTGCCTCAAATTTAGCAGAAATTGTATGCTGAAAGATTCTGAAAGATGAACTTTGCAAGAACTGACTCTGCAGCTGCCAAATATGCGAAGACCTAAATCACCTCTTTTCTCTAAATTGTAAGCATTTGGCGAGGAGCGCTGCCAGGTTTTTGTGTGCTGGAATACACCTCCTAATATAAATAGTTTGCGGTGTGTTTATCTAAGAACCTGGGCTGTTTAAGAAGATGCAACATCATGAGAATACGTGCCGTAAATTACTGCAATTTAAAAGTGAATTGCTGGTCCATTTTCTGAAAATATACAACTAAAATACTCCATCACACAAGATTGAAACTATGAATAAACTGCTTCTTCAGGTGATGTAAATCTTAAAATCTAAATCTGTCATTGATTAAATTATTATTAGTTCATATGTGCATCGTTTGTGAACTGCAATAACATTTACATTTTACATTTAGTCATTTAGCTGACGCTTTTATCCAAAGCGACTTACAAATGAGGACAAGGAAGCAACTTCAATTACAATAAGAGGCAACAGTGAATAATTGCATAGATATAGACAAGTCTCCGGTATTTCAACACAGTATAAAAAAGGATTTTTTTTCCCCAAGAAGTAGAAGTGGGGGTGTGTTAGTAAAAAACACAAAGTTTTTTTAAATTGTTTACAGACATGGCAGAATAGTAATCATTGCATTTTATCATTTATGTTACCAGGAGTGGGGTTCGAACCCACGAGGACATGTGTCCATTGGATCTTAAGTCCAACGCCTTAACCACTCGGCCATCCTGGTTGCGTTAATAAGAGTTCTTATTAATACATAAGAACATTAATAATAAGAGGACTGACATCTGAAGGCATCAGCACACTTAATAATCAAATACATATACGTGTGTGTGTGTGTGTGTGTGTGTGTGTGGTGCATTCAAACTTCTCTGTGGCCATTTCAATCAGCTTTAATCATGAACTTTGCACCACATCTGAGAGCGGATGTCAGAAAATAATCAGCTTCCAAACTTCCAGAATCTCATATCTCAGCTCAAGTTTTAATGCTTACATGTTAGAAGACAATAAATGAATTAACTTTCATTAAATTACATTTTGCGACCTTCTCTGTTCATCTGTGTGTTGGGTAGTAAATTGTAGTGGTAGTTTGATAGTGGTTATGTTGTCTCATGGAGATCCGTCTCCACATTTAGGTTCTTCTGCCAACAGAACTGAACAGTTCTAACTAGACACCCAAGGGCCGAAAATATCTGGACATGTCAATGCAGATGCTCTTAAAGAGACAGTAGCACCCTGATGACTTCCTCATCCATGACATCATACAGTATTCAGAAGGATGCAGGGTTCAGTAGCCAACAGTACATCAGAACCAAGGACATCTGTTGGTTAAAGAGAGAATTGTTAATTGTTTTAAAGGGAACCAATACCGACATGTTTTGTTTATAATGTGGACATCATTTGTTGTCTGTGTGTATACTGGTGGTGTATACTGGTGCTCAGAAATGTGAGTTCTCCGGCTGCACGCAGAGTTACAGACGTGGCTTGGGTTGTGCTTTGGTGGTACTGCATTTCAGAAATAAATCCTGCTGATCTGCCAAACCAGAAGTCAAAAGTGCAAACGTGGTTGTTTTGTCCACTGCTGGTCAGGAAATCATACTGGACAAGCCCTGGTTCATGCCCACATCCAGTTTGCCTTCTTTTATATACTTACTTTAACTGTAAATCTGAACTGTGTTAGACATATAAAAACTGTCACAGTTTTGGAATGGCTACATTGCGCTGTATGTTACTTACTAAGAAAAGTTTACCTGCAAAGTCTAGCGAATGGTAATTAGTCAAAAGCAGATTGGATATAACAGTTTGAGATGTATAGGAGCTGGTAAATCTCAAAAGCACGTTTTAGCAGCCTGAGAACTTTTAATAGAAACTATTTCCTGCTAGACTGATTAAAACTTGTGCACAGTAAATCATTGAAGTGACATGCAGGCAGCTAATTGGAACTGGTAAGTTTTGACTAGGTCTTTTTATTCCTGTGTGCAGAATACATGAGGTTTGGAGGTGGTGTTTGGCCAGTCTTTAGGCAGTCTGTGGACGTCTGTTTGCGGACGTCTGTAGGCAGTTTATGGATGTCTGTTGGCAGTCGTGGATGTCTATAGGCGGTCTACGGCACTATGGCCAGTCTGTGGGCAGTCTATGGCACTCTGGGCAGTCTGTGGTCTGTAGGCAGTTTGTGGATGTCTGTAGGCAGTCTGTGGGCGGTCTGTGGCATCTTATTCGTGAGACTCTAGTGACTGACAGGTTTGCAGTTATCAGTTTGTTTCCCAAGCAGAATGTCTCTGTGAGGGACAGTGTTCAAAGCTTTTGTATCACTGTGCCCAAAGACTGATAAGATACTGACAGATGGAAAGAGCTCTCTTAACAGGATCCTGGAAACTTGCTCTTCTCTTGATCTGTTTTTGCAGTGCTGCCAACGAGGGCTGTAAATAAAAAGACTTGATCATCTTTATGAGTTTCATTTGGCATCTGGACTTATTTTACAAGATCTCATTTAAGTTAAGCCACCCACATACAAACATTTAACAATGCAACAAAAGGCGTTTCTCGTACACAGTTGCTTTTAAAGAGAAGGAAGTTAGTTAACCCCGGAACCTTCTGCACAAATGATAAAAGAAATGTCAAAATATATAGCGTATATTAAGTTTATTTACATTATTAAGCAGTCAGATTTTTCTTGGGGGGTGACAAAATGAATGTAAAAAATCAATAGACTTATGACCTCTATCGAGGGTCCAGAGCACCATGCAGTGGACGGTCTTGATTTGGGCCCGAAAGCAGTTGTTCAGAACACCCTATAGCATCGTGGCAAAGGTTTTGCACAGGCAAGCGCCACTTGTTTTCTTCCGAAAATAGGAAATCCAGTGGAATTCCGTTTTGTACCTCTTTGGTTTCCATTCACCCATTCTCCATCCATGCTCCTAAAAAGGTCATTGTGTGCCCCATTCTTAATCCGTCAGGTCTTGCTTAATGGTGAGTCGCAAGTAGTATTTTATAGCTGTTTCCTTTTGCCCTTTGTCCTGCTGTCTCAGGAGGGTTTAGGTAAAGCCCTCGGTGAAAGAGAAGTTCTTAGCCTTTGACCTGAGATTTCTGAAGATGTAGCAGCGGCCGTGCAGCCAAGAACCTACGGCAGTCTCAGGTCGATCCAGACCACCCGGAACCATCACACTGGGACAGGAAGTTCACACTCATGCAGTGGCCCCTTCATTTGAACAGCAGCTTCCTGTAACAGATGCTCGGGTCTCTGATATGCAAAGTGCTTCCTGTGAACAAGGTTTGCCATTGACATGGAAAGCAGTTAGCGCTGAACAATAACAGATATTCAGACACGCCAACATGTCTCTCGTGAATAATTGTTCCTGGAAGACAAGCTTGAAAACGATTGTTCAACTCCTTAACTTTGCTGTGAGTGTTTGGATCTTATTGCAATGATTCAATTATATCATAATTAAATTGCCATATCTTTTATTTCTAAAGAATGTTAAACGTATTCCAATATTGGAATGGTGAATTTCAGTACGGTACTTTGTACAAAGAAAAATACATCAACATTTATGATCTAATATATTCTTATATACATGTATATCTAATATACATATTCATTGTGTAAGGTGTATATGCTCAGGGAACATTCTCAGAATGCTGGCTACTGTTGTCTAAAAGTTTAAAAAAATATTCAATAAAAGTTATTAAAAATATTCTTGCAGTAAAGAGTTATGAGTTATATATCACAAAAAAACATTACTTTTAAGATGTTAGTGGAATGTTTTAAAAACATTACAGGATTAAAAAATGTTTGAATAATGTTCTTTTAACCCAGCAATAATGTCAATACAATGTTTAAAAAACAAAATGTTTTGAACATTCCTGGAATATTTAAAATACCGTTACACTTTCCGGGGGAACTAGGCCTTACATAGTTTACTTTTTAACATTTCTGCATATTAAAGTTTTAAACACAACCAACACAGAAGAATTATCTATTGAAAAATGATAAAAGTAGCTGTACTAATGCTGAAGTTTGAATGTATGTTCCCAGAGCACAGATAATATCCCCAGAAATACATGAATGTCAAAATATCTTCAGAAAAGGATTCTCTCCTGATGTTTTTAAGTCACATCTGTGGTGCATCTGCTCAGAAGACGAGCTCTCCGGTCCTGCATTTCTGTGACGTTGCACAGATGTGCCGCTGTGGTCAAACCCCTGCAGAAACCTTTTCCTGTAAAGAAAGCGAGTTACAGTATAACCGCAGGGAAACATTTTCCCACGAGCTTTGCCCTTCTAGCAAATATGTGTTCTTTCTGAAGTGACCTGACATTTGATATAAGTGCATTACTTATAATGGTAACCATAACAGAATCTGAAATCTGCGTGTGAAATGAAGAGAGATAAATAGCAAATGCAGAGAATATTGGAATGTTTTCTTGAGCAGATAAGTGTGAGGGGTGATGAGACATGTGTTAACACTGTTTTTAGATGCTGTGGGGGCTCAAACTTCGGTGCTTTTTTTGGCACGGTGTGTCATTTTTTTCCAGCCTCTATTTTAGGAGGTCATGAAATGATTATTTAGAGCCAAATATAAAACATACTTTAGATTTAACATTAGACATTAGTCTTCTTCATCTGCACCAGATCAAATAAAGCCTTCATTTCTTATCTTCCTACAGGACTTGATTATAGCCATAAGAGCTGTTTCTTAAAGACATGTAACTAATTCTGTGTTAAAATAGTTTATCCCTCATCATAATGTTTAAAGACTGCTGTAAGAATTCATTCTCAAGGTTCATTCTCTTTAAAAGACAAACTGCTTTGAAACAACAGACCACAAGAATAAACGTCCCATTTAGAAGTGATTCAGACTTCCCAGCTAACAGCTTTAGGTTGTAAGAACGTTTGAACAGCGTTTGCTTGCAGTGTGGCAGACGTGAGGTTGTGTACATGCAGCGATAGTCTAATCTCAGATTGCTGAGCTGGAAAAAACTGCCTCATGTTTTGTGAAAACAGCCGTAATTGTGAGCTGTGTCCACATGATACGCCACGATTATGTTTAAGTGATGTTTGTAAACGGAGGTTGAAACCATTGGCAACAACAACATTAATGCATTAAATTATTTCTGCGCCTGACAATATCATCATTGTGCTTGTGGATCAGTTTTGCTCTTGTATCTCACTATCAGTGCTTTAGTGTGGACACAGTTGGACAGAACCGGGCGTGGACGTGCGTTCCGGTCAGACGGCCTCTTTTCATCCTGCTGATGTCGCTGACGGACGAACAGACGTTCATGTGTCCCCTCCCGGGGAGAAACAAATAAGCAAGGCTGTATAAACAGGCCGCCCGTGTAGCCCCAGTGAGGAGCCCAGCTGCTCTGATCACTTCCTGTTGCTGATATGAGGCTGGGGTCAGAGGTCAGGGCGTGCAGCGCTGTGTCTGGGCGGCATGCAGGGTCACTCGGAGGGGAAGCTGTGTGGGTGAAAGACGAGAAAAGATCAGTGAGAGACTTGACTTGATCACAGGAAGTGAAAATGGTCGGGTTATGAAGTAAAACAAAAAGGAGTTTTATGTCATTGTGTGTTTTAATGGAGTTCAATATCAAAGGGATTCCATCTCTGAGAATCGCATTATCTCTCTCGCTTTAGCATTGCTTTCTCAATGCTCGCTCGCTCACACGCGCCGTCTCTGTCTTTATTTCTGTAACATGATAGTGTGTTTCATTATGCATTCAGTCATAAGCATTAACGGGCACAAATTCGTCTCCATTCTAGAATCCCAGAAGCCACAAATATCATGTCTGTGTCTTAAAGGAATAGTTCACCCAAAATTCACAATTCTGCCATCACTTAATCACCCTCATATCAGTCCAAACCCACATGTGCTTAGTAGTTCTGTGGAACCCAAATGGATTTTTTTTACAGCAAAGACAGTTTGTAGTTTATTTGTCATAGACAGATCCATTGTGTACCACAGGAGAAACAAAATCACGGATTTGGAACAATACGAGTGTGAGTCATTTTTGGCCAAACTATTCCGAAAGCGCCGCAGAGCCACTTACAGTACCGAAGACTCTTTCCACGGGCTGATGTTATTGTTGTTGTTGTGAGTTTTTCCATAACGCGAGGTGTGGTGGAGAGATTCCAAACATGTGCTCGCACTCAGAGAAGTCATGCTTTAAAACATGAGACGGCTAGTTCTGTGTGATGTCATCATCTGCGAATAAACGCAGAGGAAAATAAGAACCGCCTGATCGGAGTCACGGTACCTCTGTACTGGTAACGATTGTTCTTTAATCTCTCTGTGCTCTGTGTAAATCTATCAGTAGAAGTCGGTAGGTGAGGCAGGAGCCACAGAGTCATGTTTCAGATTCTTTATAAACGCAGGGCCCGGATTATAAACACTGAAGTCAAGAACCATATGAAGTCATTCACGCAGAGTGTGTGCCAAATGACTGCGTGCTTATACTAACATACTGCAGGTTAGTCATGTGATGGTCTTGCAACCTCAGTTCAGTGATGAATTCTATAGTCATGCAGAAGTGTAATAACATTTGATGAATTCGTTTTTATATTTATGCAAAGCATGATTCATTAACAAACACTTGAATGTTAGATTGACAATTATTGTATTCCATTCTGTTCCATTGCTTCAGCTTTACTGGAGAAGGGCCAGGAAGTGATGTCATAGGGTTCTAGACCAAAAGCCAATCAGACGTGTATATCTGTGTACTGACATGCAGGTAGACTGACAGGTAGACATTCCAAATGTGCACTTTTATATCCATATAGTAAATATCTTTAGAAGATAAGCTGTTGTTAGTGTATGAAGAGTTCTGTTTCTCTCTGTAAGCTTTTAATCAGCACGGTAAAAAACGTCTGCATTAATCTGATATCATTTCTCTCTCGGGAGAACTGATTACTGTTGTCTTTGAAGAACTGAGCGGAAGGGCTGTTTTCAGCAGTGCTGAGGAACAGAAGGGTAATTGTATTTATTCCTCAGATACTTAACATGGGATTAGGTCATTTGTCTGTCAGATAAATGGAGAATGTATGTGAGTTCGAGGAATAGGCAGAAAAAACCTGACGACTAATTCCAAATGTTTTTCTTCACATCATCATAAGAGCAGGAAGATGTTGTAAGACAGTAAATATTGTACATTTAGGGTAACATTTGCTTTTATAGTTTGAACTGACAATTGTAAACTGATTTTGAACTGCCGAAGAAGTTTTCGGTTTCCTCTTTACTAATTCAACAGACCCGTGTTATATTTCCAAACATTCAATTACTGTCAAGGGCTTTTCTGAAACTCCATGTCGTAGTTTTCCCACTGTGCGTTTAGAAAAGGACTTTTACATCCAAGTGGGTGAAACATTCATAACACCAGTGATGTGTTCTTTCCTTACTCGCAAATCTGCTGACGATTTAGCGTATGTTCGATATTTTGTCATGTTTTAATCCACTTAAGCATCTGGGGTTCTGAGCCATGACGTTTTCTGAAGACAAGATCTTTATTTTCCTTTCAATGTGCACAACGAGGCCGGATCTCCGTCTGTAATGCCTTCAGCCTGTTTTGACTGTAAAATCATTTATTTATAGTTTTGGAAAATGGAGTGATGCGATGGAAAAATATGAATATTATTCGGGGAGAGTTTTTGTATATTGGAATCAACTGGTGTTGGTTCAGAGGAAGGCTAGGCACACTGGGAGAAGTCTAATAAGTGCCAAATGTACAATTTTGCACGTTTTTCCTGCCTTGGCTCATATTTTCCTTTCTTTTGGAGCTGAACGCGTTGAGTGTCTCGGTGAAGTTCTGCACTGCGCGAATGTTCGATGAAAACGAGCCAGAGATGAACATTCTGCATGACAAATGCAGTAAGAATGTGGATTGTTCACGGCTGGAAATACAGCAGTCTGCTTTGCTCCAGTCAACAGAAAACAAATACTGGAGAGCTGAAACAGCCAGATCACTTCTGCAATCTGTAAACCCAGCAAGCTTCTAGTGTACGCGGCTAACATTACATGTAGCGTTATTATGAGGAAACCGTACTGAGTGGTGGATTGTCTGACCTTTAAGACCATAAATCAGATCACAATTCATACATGTCAAGTTTTTACAGAAAGGGAATTTTCCTTCAAAATGAAAATCATTTACTCACTCAAATGTGTGCAAAAATGAAATGATCAATGTCCAAACTACTTTTTCATACATTAAAAGTAGATGGGGACTAGAGAGAGCTGAAGTCACCATTCACTTTCAACGACTTCCAACTCGTTCTGTGTTCAATGCAATTATAAAGTCATACAAGGTTTGGAAAGATGAAGGGGTGCGTAAATGATGACGGTTTATTTTTGGGTGAACTGCCCCTTTAAGAAAGGTAGCAGCTTTGACTGGACATTCTATTGGAGGCTGTTATCAGCAAAATAAATATTCAAATGTTCTTTAAAACTTGATTTAATTAGTTCATAACACTGGATTCTCTCTAGTGGTTCATTAGAAACATCTCATTATTTAGCCAGCATGTCTCATTTTATGATGTCATAGTGTGACGAAGCACCATCTGTGTTTAATACAGAAGGCCAAAACATAAAAATTGAGTTGGAGATATGTGCAACTGTGCAGAGCAGCTGTGAGAGACAGGAAATCCACCGCAGGTCACTGATGGGCATGCAGAATCAAAGCTGGTGGCAGGTGCTGCTGCTCCACATAGAAGATGTTCTGGGAAAAGATTTTATTTCATTACAGACGAACTCTTGGGTAGCTTCTTTATTACATAATGCAGTGAATTACTTGTT
>JAZGTJ010003432.1:0-35501 GCA_036877575.1 Botia almorhae | reverse complement strand
ACAGAACAATACCAAACAGTACCACTCACAGAACAATACCAAACAGTACCACTCACAGAACAGTACCACTCACAGAACAGTACCAAACAGTACCACTCACAGACCAATACCAAACAGTACCACTCACAGAACAGTACCACTCACAGAACAATACCAAACAGTACCACTCACAGAACAGTACCACTCACAGAACAGTACCAAACAGTACCACTCACAGAACAATACCACTCACAGAACAATACCAAACAGTACCACTCACAGAACAGTACCACTCACAGAACAATACCAAACAGTACCACTCACAGAACAATACCAAACAGTACCACTCACAGAACAGTACCACTCACAGAACAGTACCAAACAGTACCACTCACAGAACAATACCAAACAGTACCACTCACAGAACAGTACCAAACAGTACCACTCACAGAACAGTACCAAACTGTACCACTCACAGAACAGTACCAAACAGTGCCACTCACAGAACAGTACCACTCACAGAACAGTACCAAACAGTACCAATCACAGAACAGTACCAAACAGTACCACTCCCAGAACAGTACCAAAGGAGGAATTTCCCTTGATCTTTTGACATACAGTATAAGAGATCTCGGTATAATTAATACATCCTGCAAGTTTCATAACTTAAAATATCCTCTTTATCAACAACGAAAGCATTCATGTAATTTGTTCTCTAAAAAAAAAACTAATGCCTAATTCCTGGATTTGTAAGATCACAAGGTACATTCATTTACATATGACCTGCCCTAGAGCAAGATAACAACACCTACTTTTGCATCATTGCATCGTTGGCTCCGCCCACGGCTGTTCAGTTGAGGAGAAGCACAAACGCATCACAGCAACATCCTCTTTGTGTGGGATGAATCCACTACAACATCACGCAACAGGCTGAAGAGAATATCTTGAAGGAGCGAGTGGATCTGTAGGCCTTGTTATACTCAAATATGATTGAGATAAAAATATCATATATCATAAGATGCCAATCAAACACTGTGCTGTTCCTGACTGTGCTGTTCATTGGCTGTTCAAGATGTTAGCAATGTTTCTTAAAGGGGAATACTCAAATTTATTCATAGGATTAACAACAGCGTTTAAATGGCTTAATTCTGAACATCAGTAATTTTATAATTACACCTCAGGGAACAAAAAATAACTAAACAAACGTGTCTGCACTCGGCGGCCATCTTTGCAGCACCTCCGGGCAGCAATTTTAGTCATACAAGACCAAGTCCTACCTATGAAATGGGGGAAGACAGATATCTCTAAAATAGCTGGCTAAACTCACAATAAACAATATTTTTCCAACTAAATACTAAACCTGACATCAGCTGTACCATTCATTCTGTTTTGTTAAGCTCAAACATTCTGTACAAAGCTCTTCCCAGAGAGAATGTTACTGTTTAGTCTTTGACGATTGGCTCCTTGTACTCGTAGGCGGGACTTCCTTCGCTAGAGTGGCCAAACTGAGCAGTGCAGTTTTCTCTATTCATAGTAATAAAACTGCGGCATCTTGTTAATTCTATAATCTTTGACAGTACCGAAGCAACCTGATCGCCATGACAATGCACATTTTCTATCTCTATTGGGTGTGTTACATTTGTTAGCAATAGCTAAAAGACACAGAAAGTCTCTGGACGGGAAGTGCACTTGTCAGTGAAGGTTTAATGACCATCATGTGTGGGCTGACTCAGGGCGATTCTCAGGAGACGACACGATCGATGGAGCTGCAGAGGAAATGAGTGGAGAAAGACTGTAGTAAAATATATATCACCCAACTGTGAACATTCGGAAATAAAATGACCCTCATGTTACACCAAACACACATGTGCTGTTGCTTTCTCCATGATACCAAAGAACTGAAGAACTGAAATGAACAGACATATTGTTTAGGTTGATAACTGTATGACAAAGATATATATTATATAATAAAATATCTATTATTTTATATTATATTACATTATTATATTATATTATATTATATTATATTATATTATATTATATTACTAAACATATGACTTCAATTATATTACACAACTCTATGACAGTAAGTATTTTTTTTTCCCATCTAGAACTCATTGGTAAACTTTTCTGCTCAGGCTGGCAGCGTTTTTACCATAAAAGACATTTGCACAGCACTAAAAGCTAAACGAGGGCTTAACCCACGCATGCATTCTCACTGTAAACACGCATCCCTCAGGTCATCTGCGCTCTAAAGACAGTCCACTTATAATGAGATGCATCATTTGCGAATGGACAGATCTTGCCTCTAACCTACAGTGTCACTGAGGGCCAGTTCACTGAAGTACAGATATATTCAGAGTGGTGAAGAGTGAAATCGACAGCGTTCCACTTTCTATCGTCCTTCATTTACAGTCAACTGTCCTCAGACAAGCTGAAACGCAATATTTATTGTGATTGGTTGCTTCCGTCCAACATCGGTGGGGACATTATATTACATTATTATATGATACATAATACAGGAGAAGATCATGTGACGGTACTGATGTTCGAGAAGAGAGGCTGAGATTAGACCTCTGGATCCTCAATGCAACACAGCCAGAATTATATGTGACCCATGCTTGCAAAATAAGACACAATGAATCAATTTTGCGAAATGAGTTCTTGTAATTTTCACATTCTCCATAAGAAAACCTTAAAGATGATACAGAATGAACAAACACAGAATAAATGAGATTCACCTGTTTGAAGCGGCAGTCGTTGAGGCGAAAATAGAATAAAAACGCAATTTTTAATGGATTATTAAAACAAAGGAAATATTTTGAAAGGTTCACCTCTGAGAAAAGTTACAAATAAAGATGATTTTGATGTTGAACCTCAAATTAGTTGTTTTTTCACTTGTTTTGTCTGTAGCTTGTAATTAGCCCGCACGGATTCCATCTCATTTTGCCAGCACAGGTCACAAATATGTTAAACACGTTAGGCATATTTATAGAAAGTGTCAAAATGTATGTTAAAATCAATAACTGTGTTACATAAATATGACATAGGACATACAGACTATAAATAATAAACTAAAGGTTACTCAAAGGTCTGGTGAAAACATTTATTTTGTACATTATTGTATAATGCCATAAGGGTCAACTAAGAGAAACTGCGAACCTTGTAATGGAAAATAAAGGGATGAAATTAGTCGATGAGGAATTAACGGTGAGCGGCAGAACTAGACAGAGGGGTGACACGCACTGTTCTGTCATTTCTGTACTGGCAGCAGATCAGTCGATTAGATTGATTGAGAACAGTCCACCTGTGCTTTTAACCCTTCGTGTCTCTTCTCCCCAGAGCCTCACAGTCATCCATTTAATGATGACTGAAAGGATTTCCCAGCACTGCCGATGACCCGCGTGACCTGGATTAACACTTAACCAATGATGCAAAAAGACAGAATTGTGGAGCAGTGAGAGGTGAGAGGCATCAGACTCATTCATGTAATCTCAGAGAAGGTAAATCTGCACCCGCTATTAAATCAGTGCGTCCAAAACAAGCTGTTTGGATGTCATACTGCAGGAAAAATCAATGTTATAGACTAAAATAATACTGTGACAGTTACAGTTTGAGTTGTTTTGGCTGCTGCAAATAGAAGTAAAGAATTTTAGCTTAATATAAGCTAATACTTAAAAATAAGCTATATTTGAAAATATTCAGAAATCTATAAATTGCTCACACACCCGAATACACACAACCCATGACACACTTTTGCAACTGAGACAACAAATCACTGGTTAAGAGGTCAATCAGTCAATTCCCAGTTAACAAGGAACGATCTCATAACATTGGCTAACATTCTCTAAAATTGATCAAAAACATTTTTGCAGTAACATAAGTAGAATGTTTTAAATGTTATATCATAACTATGAAAAACGCTATTTTTGCGTTGTGAGTGGAAAACTTTAAAAATGTTCACAAATGTAAACAATTTCGAATAACGTTCATATAACAAAATAATATCGTTAAGACAATGTCTAAAAACTGGACAAGAACTTTCAAAGCAACATTACATATTTCTGTTACTTAAAGACACGGTCTCATATCCTGCTTAACATTTCATCTCACACACACTGTACACAGTATAGGCCTTGGGTCCAAAGTTTATGAAACTTTGTCAGCGTTTTATGCATTATATGTAAAAGGTTTAATGCAGAATTTTTAAAGCTCATAAATTTTTGGAATAAACAGAAACCTGACTAACAAATCTAGGTTTCCATTAAAGCACAAGCACTGTGAGTTCAGGACCGTGTCTTTACAGCACAAGCACCGTGAATTCAGTACCGTGTCTTTACAGCACAAGCACCGTGAATTCAGTACCGTGTCTTTACAGCACAAGCACCGTGAATTCAGTACCGTGTCTTTACAGCACAAGCACTGTGAGTTCAGTACCGTGTCTTTACAGCACAAGCGCTGTGAGTTTAGTACCGTGTCTTTACAGCACAAGCACTGTGAGTTCAGTACCGTGTCTTTACAGCACAAGCACTGTGAGTTCAGTACCGTGTCTTTACAGCACAAGCACTGTGAATTCAGTACCGTGTCTTTACCGCACAAGCACTGTGAGTTCAGTACCGTGTCTTTACAGCACAAGCACCGTGAGTTCAGTACCGTGTCTTTACAGCACAAGCACTGTGAGTTCAGTACCGTGTCTTTACAGCACAAGAACTGTGAGTTCAGTACCGTGTCTTTACAGCACAAGCACTGTGAGTTCAGTACCGTGTCTTTACAGCACAAGCACTGTGAGTTCAGTACAGTGTCTTCACAGCACAAGCACTGTGAGTTCAGTACCGTGTCTTTACAGCACAAGCACTGTGAGTTCAGTACAGTGTCTTTACAGCACAAGCACTGTGAGTTCAGTACCGTGTCTTTACAGCACAAGCACTGTGAATTCAGTACCGTATCTTTAAAGCACAATCACTGTGAGTTCAGTACCGTGTCTTTACAGCACAAGCACCGTGAGTTCAGTACCGTGTCTTTACAGCACAAGCACTGTGAATTCAGTACCGTGTCTTTACAGCACAAGCACTGTGAGTTCAGTACCGTGTCTTAAAGCATTGCTGTGAAATATTAATGCAGCTTTACTGCAGGCTAGCAGATCACTATGAGAGAAGCAGACCACTGCAGAAACACACACGTGTACAGTGAATCTGCATGTCTGAATAGCAGCATGCGTAATGTAACTGCATGCATGCGAAAGTAAAGCAAATTCTGAATTCTGAATCAAAACAGAAAATAGTAATTTATTGTAACAGCTTTACTCAACTGTTGAATGTGTTTAGAAATCTTTCTAATCTGATACCAAATCTTAAGTGAGGTCTTGACCACAGGGATAACTCTCTGATTTCTCGAAGGGTCTTTTTCTCTGTAAAAGGTGAAGAAGATGGAAGATCATGGCCTCATGTTTTTCAGACATTTTATCAACATTATTGCTTGATTCGAAGAACAGTTTTCGAACCTTTTTTAATTCCGTAACATCTTTAAAACGTACCACAACTTAAGAATAACGTTTTTGATATATGATATATAACATAAATAAATGAAGTTCTACTAACATCACTGAAAACATTACTGTGTTTGATAACTTTGAGAGAACTTTTAGAGAATGTTAGTCAACGTTCTAAGAACGTTCCCTGTTAGCTGGGCATGCAACAGGGTGAGAGGGAACTATAGAAGGTAAATACAAGCAGACACGTGCACACGCAGTTATATGTAAGAGGAGCTGGTTAACAACAGCAGAGGAGATTTTTCTGTGGTTGGCAACAGCGAGGGTGTGAGAATAAGAAACAGAGAGACAGTCAAATGGGGAGAAAAGCCAATGGCAAGCCAACCCACGCAACACCTACATCCCCCACCAGGCACACGCGCACACACACATACACAAATCATGAATATTGGCACATAGAGAGAGCCATGCACAAGTGGGCACTTATATTCCTTTAACACCACATGCACAGAAGAACCTGAAGGGAGAAGCAATCGCTCGAAGTTACTGTGGTGGAAAAACAAACATTCCTGCTCGTACATCGAGTTTGTTTATTTATTTGTTTGTTAATTTTCAGTTGTTTGTTAATTTTCAGTAGTTTATTTATTTATTTGTCACTGAAATATCTCAAACAAACCTCTGCTTGTTTTTCAAAGACTTGAAGCAATAGAAACTGTTTCTCCAGCATGACAGGTGACCTGACCTGAGAGAGAAGACGATGACAGGGGGCTCTGATTTCTGCTATAGCGCCCCCTGTGGCACCACTGTGAATGAACTGCATTCTCTCAGTGAACATTCAAAGCATCCCGTTTTTTAGACGTTGCATTAACGTTATTGCATTATGCAACATCCTGAGAACGTTACTTGTTTGCTTGGTCCAGGCTCAACCGGGAACCATCTTGCTGTGAGGCTACAGTGCTACCCACTGATCCACTGTACCTCCCCCTCAGGTAAACAGATTACCAAAAAACAGTTCCTAGTTTCTTGTTGTTGGTGGGCCAGCAGGTAGCCCCACAGAATATGTGGGTGGAACAGCACAGCAAGAAGATCACATGTTTCTGTGCCAAGATAAGACCTGTTCACCATGAGCTCCATCACTCGTGATGTCTCCACCTTCTGTCCACGTGTGAAAATCTGAAAATCAGAGAAATTCCTCCTGGGACGAGCAGATCACTGATCCAGTGCCAGATTTTCACCGCGCAGATTACAGTCGTGCTGGTACAGAGCTGGGTGTTCATTCTGATCTGAGATCAGAATCAAAAGGCTGCATCCGCATATAGATTTGCAGCCTTGTGATGTCCTTCAGTCTGGCCTGCTTTTTGAATGTGCTCTCATTTGAGTCACTCAAAATAGGCCACTGGATTCTATTTTAGTTGAACCAGTCTATCAGGCTCTGAGGATTTCAGCCAAATCACTCCAGTGATTGTCTGATTTTTCAGTGTGACGGCAGACATATTTTATGCTGTTGTCTCTGTGTCACATAACCATCAATAAAGAATCTTTCAATGAAAAGGTGACAATTATTAGAATGATTTTTAAAGTTTTTAATGTACAAACTGACTGCGAAAATATATTGTATAAATTGTATATTGTATAAATCTATCTATCTATCTATCTATCTATCTGTCTATCTGCCTGCCTGCCTGTCCCTCTGTCTGTTCGTTATCTATCTACCCATCCATTCAATCTTATTTGTAGAGTATTACTCCCTCTAGTGGTTAAACATAAGATTTTCCCACAGCCTGCATATCACGTCATCAGGTACTCTGGAGCATCAGGCTGGTTCGTCACCAGGTTCCTGCAGTACCCGGAGGTACCCGGAGGTACCCGACGCTGCCACAGGGAGAACACGCAACCTCCACACACAAATTCCCCAGTTAGCAATTTTAGCTTGTAAGAACGTTTCCCTAACGTTTATATTAAGTAACAATAACGTTACGTGATATTGTAATTGTTCTGTTTGATGTTTTAACATTATTGCTTGATTGTGAGGACATTCTTCAAACATTTTTTAATGCTGTAACGTTTTTAAAACATTCCACTAACAGCGTAAGAAAAACGTTTATGATGTACGATACATAATGTTAAGATGTTTAGAGAACACCAGCCAACGTTCTGACAACGTTCCTGTTAGCTTATCTTCACAAGGTTATTTTCCACATGATGTCATCAGTGGGATTTATCTGGGCTCGTCATTGACATTCAATTTAAATATTATGACTATGAGATCACTTTACAACAGGTAACGCTCAGTTTCCGCCCGTACATACACACCAACCCATATTCTGATATGAACAGCAGGCTGTTATGTGGCTAAATGAACGTGGATTTCCTGTAGAAGGAAGTTATTTTTATTTGGGTGGAGGATAAGATGCTCCTCATTGTCTCCTGTTTACTACATCATCATAATCCAGCTGAGGTGAAGCGTCTGAGCTGAAGCATCTGAGCTGAGGTGAAGCGTCTGAGCTGAAGCATCTGAGCTGAGCTGAAGCATCTGAGCTGAGGTGAAGCGTCTGAGCTGAGGTGAAGCGTCTGAGCTGAGGTGAAGCATCAAATAATACAGTAAGTAGTTCGTCATTTAAATTATTGAACTTGAATGATAAACGTAAAGTGACATCAATTTTGATGTTTTAATGAATAGAATTGTGTTATGATTTTGAGTACCTGTCAGGCGTCAATATGCTTGTTTCATTTTACACTAAAAACATACAAATAAACAAAAAATACATTCAAAGAAGCTAAATTGTTTAAGATAAGTGTTTTGGTTTTTATTTTAATGCTTAAACCAAGAAGGAAACGTTTGCCAATGAGATTCGAAAAATCAGCTTAAGATATTATTATATCTTATAAGATATTATCCAAGAACGAGTTTTATTATCTGATGCTGTGCTGCTTGACAGATAAACTGATCTTGTTTTAAAAATGTTTACGGTAGATATTTCTACAGGAAATTTGAATTCAGAATCAGACGATCGCACTGTAATCTGTGATCTTTGTGTGATCTTTATTCTCCTGTATTCTTGTAGCGAGAATCACCATGTCGAATAACATTTCGAGGGGCAACTGCACCGATGTGGACTATCTAGTGAAGCGCTACTACCTGCCTGTCATGTACAGCGTCATCTTTATCGTGGGTGTGGTGGGTAACATCACCGCCCTGGTGGTGTATGTGGTCAAAGTTCATCCATGGAGGAACACTACCATTATCATGGTCAATCTTCTCATCACCGACCTTGTTCTAATGATCAGCCTACCCTTCCTAGTGTACTACTACACGCACGATGACACGTGGACACTGGGCGTCGAAATGTGCCGATTCACGCGTTTCATCTTTCATCTCAACCTGTACGGCAGCATCTTCTTCCTCACCTGCCTGGCCGTCTTCCGGTACGTGGCTGTGGTGCATCCGTTGCACCGCGAGAACATCAAGAAGCAGCGCTGGGGCGTGCTGGCCTGCGTGTTGGTCTGGCTGGTAGTGGTGGCCTTGATATCTCCTATATTTAACTCCTTTGAGTTACTACAGGAGAACAACAAAACCTTCTGCCCAGATTTTGCCAGCAGCGACTCAGAATTCATGAGGCAGTACAGCTGGGTGCTGACTACACTGGGCTATCTGCTTCCCCTCGTCGTGGTCTGCCTGTGTTACTGGCGGATCATAAGGGTGTTAAGAAAGGGTCCTCACACAGGAAGTCTGAAGCGAATGAAGGCACGGAGAGTCATTGTGTTGATATTGGCATGCTTCATATTGTGCTTCTTCCCTTATCACATGCTGCGAGCTTTGAGAATGTACACGAGGAACGCGGCTAGCTGCAGGCTGGAACGAGGCGTGCATGCCGTGTATGTGATATCAAGGCCAGTCGCAGTGCTTAACATCATTTTCAACATGCTGCTGTACACGTTGTCGGGCGATTGTTTCAAACAGGCCTTCGTGGAGCTCTTCAGGTGTAAACAGTTCATAGCAAAGACTAAAAATATCCTTCAAGTGGCTTCGATCAGCAAGCCCGCGTCCAACATGCAATAGCATTTACTCAAAACAACTGAAACTCACAATCTTAATGTAAAGACCGCAGAAACCCAGCGAACATTTTTAGATTCGTAGATTGTTTACCTAAGGTTTCCATTAAGTAACGAAGTTGTTAAAAATGTTGTTTTGAAAGTTCTGGGAATGTTCAAAATGTTTTAGACGTTGTTCTAACGTTATTTCTTGGTTATAGAAACCAAACTTTTTAAATTTTACTTTAATTACTTTACTAAAAATAATATTTTTAATTTAACGTTTTTAAAACATTTCATTAGCCACTTTAGAATTTGATTCATTTTTGATAAATAATATGTAACATTAAACAACTTTCTACTACTTCATAAATTTGAGAGAACTTTTAGAGGATATTAGCCAACATTCTGAGAACATGCCTGTTAGCCGGGAATGCAAACATCTGTAATCACTGTTTTACAGAATGTAAATATTCTGTACGATGATGGCAATTCCTGTATGTGTAACAGCTATATGTAGGTATGTGAAGATTCATCAGTTGCTTTACTTTTTAAACTGTAAATGTATGTAATACTTTTGAAATACTAATACTAATACTAATGGGCTAATAGTCACTTTGTAAATACATAATCACTGTGTTAATTAAAAAAATCACAGACTATTAGTATGTACATTTACAATTACTAGAATAAAAATTATTTAGAAATATTATATATAAAATTGTATTATAATTATTTTATGTAACTTGACGTGGTGTTTGTTGTCATGCCAATGCCTGAATGGAGATTCTTACCTGTTAGTAAAATTCATAAGAACAATTAAAAGCTCATGCAAAACAACATTGGGTGACTGCAGTTTCCTCCTTTATTGTCATGTGTGGATCTATTGTTTGGTGTTTTCCAGTACCGGAAGAGAAGCCAGAAAAACATTCCGAGTGTTTTGTCACAGATCGACCGGCATCAGGATAACAGCGTCTGCTAAATGAACAGATCAGGTGTTTCTTGGTAACAGTTATTAAAATAATGAAGCAGGTCAAACACAGTATATCAACAATTACTTTATTACAGTCTATAAAATGAAATAACAAGCACCATCTGGAATGGTGTATATTTTTATATATTATTCTTCCATGACACGCCAGATCTAATTAACCTTTAAACTTCTATGGAAGGGAAGACACACTTCTGTATGTTTATTTGACTAAATGTGAACAAAAAACGACTCATTTTGTCTCCACGTTCACTTAATCTGATACAAAACAAAATAAAGGGTGTATTCCACCTTCCTGAAAGCCAAAGCGACTTGCATTGCATTATACTATACATTGTTATGAGTATGTGCAATCCCTGAGATCGAACCCATGACCTTGGCATTGTTAACACCACACACTAACCACTGAGCTACAGGAAAACTAGATGAGTGGGAGTTTCCCCCCTGTTTTATTTTTGGATTCTGGAGAGCTGCAATGAGTTTATTGTCATGCCACACACACACACACACACACACACACACACAATACACAACAACAATGGAATGATTTCTCCTGGCCTGTGGTGCACATAACAAACACAGGTAATAACAGCTAGTTAAGTAGTGATGCCACTGGTGGACACACTGACTCTGTCAACTGCTCCTGGATCACATGAGCTCGTATTCACTGCGGTTAACTTAGTTCATTAGAAGCTTTATGAATATAGATACAAATACAGACACTGGATCAACATTAACACTGCGTAACAATAAACAAACAGTAACAGTAACTTACTGTAAATAAATGTGTAAATACTGTGAATACTCCCACAATCTAAATGTTGTCACGTTTAAATACTGTAGATCAGCATCTAGCTAAATTCATAACCATACAATTAATGATTAGCATCATATATTTCAAACCTGCCGCGGCAGGACGAATCTGTCTGAGAAAGCGTTACTGTACAATATAAATCAACAAAATAAAACCTCTACACAACAATAAGGAAGTACAGTAGAGGAGGGTCAAACTCAGCAAAAACAAAAAAACAAGATAAATCTTTCACTAACTCTATTAGAACAGAATAAACGAGTTATTTAGAGTTTCGGTCATTGAAATACAACACTTCTTAAACCGTGTGTCTCCTTCCATATCAAACAATCAAATGAGAAGTATTACCGCACTCACTCTAAAATCAGCACTCTGAGAGAAAATGTGTCTCTAGGTTCTCATCCTGATAACTATATAATGCGAGTGATGACAAAATATTTAGATGAAGCAAACCTGCAAGCATACTTCAGGAATGCCTGTTGTGTCATTGATTGTGTTTAAAAACATCAGCATGCTCATAACCTACATACCTGCCCTTACACACCTGCCAGTGACCGTTTGCCAGGCCTACTGTCTGCAATGTGGTTAAACAAGCCTAAATCCATTATGTGTGACATGCCATTATAAGATTAATCCCTGAGCTTAGATAAACAAGCAGAAAAATCACCTGCTATGCCAATAATTACTATAAACAATCACATCTGTTATTCACTCAAACATCATCACAGCTCATGTGACCATTCGATAAATGCTTCAAAAATGTAACAAAGATCTAACAGTTACATTGGCACATCTATTGTTAAAGAGCACATCTAATGCTGTTAAAGGTGTCATTTTATTACTGAGTTGTGCTAGAATACATGTCATGTCATGTCTGTGGTGATTTGAGGCCAAAACATTGAGCAGCTGTAACTACACAACGCCAGTGCTGTGTAATATTAATTCATTTATTCCAATGGGCGGGGCATACATACACATGCAGATTCAGAAGTGGCTTATTTAGCTATGAACAAACAAATGGAAATTAGTGTTTGCTTTTAGTATATACCTAATTTGTAATTCTAATAAGGTAATATTGCCGGAAGGATCCACATTGAGATAACGTTTTCTACATAACAGGCTAAAATGTTTTTCGAAGAAGTCACGCCCCCTGGGGAGCGACCTTATGAATATTTGTGTATGCCCCGCCCATTGGAACAGTTTTTCACGGAAACTGAACATCAAAATCGAGACCAAATGCATCGTTAATTGTTGTGAATTTTGCCATATCTGTTAAATTACTTTTAGGCATTTCGCAAGTCATTTTCATCCAAAGCGTCTTAAAAACTTAAGAAAATCATTTAAATTAGGAAAGCGCAAAAGCGTTCCGTCCTCATTTGCTTGAACGAGTTTTTTCCGTACTTTGCTCGCGAGAGCTATGACGTAGAGCTCGTGTCAGAAGTCCAGTTTAGTCTCACGGAACGATCTGCACCATTTCTAAAGAAATTGAACCGCTTTCATACCTCCGGAAATATTGAAATCCGGTGTGTGCATGACTTCATCAGAAGCGCGCGAGCACACGTTAACACCTCCGTGAGAACGTGCCGTGACGTCATCGGAACCGGAGCAAAGCGCGTGCGTGCAGGAATGGAAACGCTACTGAACAAATGGCGATTTTTGATGTAAAGCACATAGCGCACAAGTCTCCGGTGAAGTCCACAGAGCTGCAGAGTTGAACTCCAATACTAAAGCAGCTGATCATGATCTGTGGGACTGCTGGAAATATTCAGGCCGGAGTGACGGAGTAGAGCTGTGGACCTCCAGGAACATGGATTGGAGACCCCTGACTTAAAAGTACCGTGGTAGTACCATGGTACGGTGAAAAGGGCAAAAATGAAACACCATTCATATGTTACTCTAAGATAACATAATACTTCATAATATGGTTACACTATGTATGGTACGTCACAAATACAGTACTATTGCACTTTTGAATGTATCAAAACGTGATTATTACATACTGTTCCATTGGCATATTTATTGGCTTCACTGACAAAATAATAATATTTGACTAAACTGGATATATTCAAAAGTATCATATATTTTATACAAATATATTCTTGGTATTAACACGGTATATGATTCCGATAACCATGTTAATGTTTAGAGTTTATCATATTCATATGCCATTGTAGTAGTCCAAAGTCATTCAAAAATGACAATTAAATGACAGAATGACATTACAAATGTAAAATATTTACACGGATGGTGATCCAGCATTAATAAATTGTTTTATCATAGTAACAACATTTGTATGTCGTTTTGGTGGAACCTGTGTTTATCACATGTGGACTGTGACATTTAGAACGCCTGCAGAACGTTCCAGATTTAATGCTATTTATATTCACACTAACTGCTTTTGTTTCATAAGAAAGCTCTCGTTCTGTCAGCGCTTCAGTGGAAGCAGATAACAGGCAGAGATCATTTAACACGCGCATGGTTTCATCATCTAAATAAGGGAAGGATATGCTGCCGAACTGCGGCTGCTTTAAAGGAAACAAGCTCAGTGTATGAAACCTTCTCACTGTGCATCATAAGGTTTATTTTACTGCACTGAAATCATTGGGCAATATATACTTTACAAGTACTCCTTCCATTTCATAATGCTGTTTAAATGTTGTATTTACAATGATATATTAGAAATGTATTTCATTTGTACACAATTACAGTATACTATTAAAATGTAAATAGTATAAAATATGTTTTGTAAACTATATTGTGTTTTTTTAATGTGTGCATTGACAATAATTTAATGTGTGTAAACTAGAGGACTGGCCAGTAGGTGGCAGTATCAGCCTTCAGTTCATAATAAGCATCACACCAAGAGGGGCAGAATGACAGTTAGCAGAAGAGGGCAGGTGCGAGTATGTAGGTCAAGACTACATCCCTGTAGACGCTTGCAAACACAGTGAGACAGATATCTGACACAATGGCATGACAACAGTATATGTAGAAACACAACTGATACGTGAAGCTGGAAATCATTCGATGTATATATACTGAAATGCCACAGTATGACTATCTGATATCACTGTATTGCCTGTACTGCCATTTAGGGTAGAACCTAGCTAGGAATCAGGGAACATTCTCAGAATGTTAGCTAACGTTCCTTCAAAGGTCTTTCAACAGTATCAAAAACATTCTTGCAGTAACATTAGTAGAACGTTATATATATATATATATATATTATATACCATATCAAACACATCCTAAAAAGTAGCTAGTGGAAAAATGTTTAAATAACGTTCTAATAACCAAGCAATAACAATGTCAAAAAAGCTGGACGTTTTGAACGTTCCTAGAACTTTCAAATGAACCTTTTTTGACATTTCTGTGGCTTAAGGGAAATGATAGGGAAACGTTCTATCAACTTACAATTGTTAGCTGGGAAATTTTTAGCACAAGAGTTCCTCCTCCCTCTCTCTGTCAGTGAGGTTTAGTGATTGACAGGCACTGTGTGCACTAGAGAGCAGACGAGCTGAAAGCTGACAGCAAATGTTGAATGTTCAAACATTGTAGTGAGGATCAAGCCAGCTGTCCGACAGGGCTGCATGGAAACCCTCTGGCTATGATTAGAACAGTATGCCACTGTTCTGCTGTGACACACTGTTACAAATGTTCCATAGGATATCTTCCTGTAGATGACTTATTATACTTGCCAAAATGTGCAGTACACAGTAGAGCACACAGCACAGAATACTGTATTCCACAATGCAATGCACTCAACTTTACCCTTTTTACAACCTTTGTAAAAATAAGCTTTTTACATATTTAAGTTATACAACAACTTTGTAGCATATTGCAAAGTAACAGAAACTGACTGTAGTTTTACAGAGTGTCCTTAATCGTAACTTGTCAAAATAGTTTGTTTACGGTTTGCTTATGTAGTGTCACATCAGGTGACTTTGAACGCAGCCTCTGGCCACAACATCATCACATACATAAACAGAAGGAGCAGGAAAATAGGCTAATCAAAGCCCTGGGTCATTTTACTGTTAGCTTAGCTTGTACTTATTCTGTGGCTTAGAACATGTGACCTTGTGCTACATGACATGAGGGCATGAGCAGAGTCAGTAAGAAACCACCTAGCAACCACCCATAAAACCCTAGAAGCTGCATAGCAGCATGCAGAAAAACTGTACACCTTAGCAACTGCATAACGACACCCTAGCAACACCTTAGCAACCACATAGAATCCTCAGCAAGCACCCAAAGCATCCTAGCAACACCCTGGCAACCACCCAGAACACCCGATTACTAAACAGTGAGTTGGACACAGGGACCACTCGCATTTTCTTTAAATAAATGTAAAAATGTGGTTGTTTCACGAGTGCACACAGTCAGCTGTAATTTCTGGGCACACAATGAATTTGCGTTTGTAGGTCAATAAGAACCGCTGGAGCTCGACAGCTTGAACATTCGAGAGAGAACGTTCTTGCTTGCAGCTATGCAGCACAACTGTGCAACAGCGATACATGCGTTTGTTTCATGTGGTCTCGACACAACATTCTCACATACTAAAATAATGAGGCAGCGTTATTTCAGTAACACACCCAAAAGATCAAACCAGCGTCTTGTTTCACAGCTTTACAGTGGCATGACAGTTTTGATTGTGGTGAACGCACAAGAACATCAGTGTTGCGGTAACCCAGCTAACAGTTTTAGGTTGTAAGAACGTTTTCCTAATGTTTCCATTAAGTAACAAAAATATTAATGTTTTAAAAGTTCTGGGAATGTTCAAAACGTCCAGTCACAAAAGGTCACATTTTTTAAACATTCCACTAACAACTTATGATTAACAGATTATGATAACATTTTTATAACATTAAAAATGTTCTACTAATGTTACTTTAATAACTTTTTGATAACGTTGAGAGAACCCCTTAGAGAACAGTAGCCAATGTTCTGGGAATGTTCCCTGTAAGCTGGGTATTGTCAAAAGGAATGTTCAGTTTATATTCTATCATAATGGGCGATGCAATGGAACTGTGTTGTACACATCAGATGTCCTTATAAGGAAAACCTGTATGTACACATGCATATCTAGACAGCCTGAGTGAAGGTGTTTAATATAAACTGTGTATGTGTACCAGTCCATCGCTTACATTATTCTAGCTGAAGTTTATATCTCTTCAAGAATATGTATGGTTCGTATTTCATACTCAAATCAAAAGTGATTACAGTAATGATAAATAAATGTGGGCTTTTGCAAAATGCAAAATTGTTTTTACTTTCTATAAACAATATATTTTGATTTTGTGATGAAATGACATGTTTGTATGCCATATGTGGTAAGATGAATTTAAATATATGCACTCAGTACTTCAGTCACTCAGTACTTCAGTCCCTCAGTTATTCAGTCCCTCAGTTATTCAGTCCCTCAGTCACTCGGTACTTCAGTCACTCAGTTATTCAGTCCCTCAGTTATTCAGTCCCTCAGTACTTCAGTCTCTCAGTACTTCAGTCCCTCAGTTATTCAGTCCCTCAGTTATTCAGTCCCTCAGTACTTCAGTCACTCAGTTATTCAGTCACTCAGTTATTCAGTCACTCAGTACTTCAGTCTCTCAGTACTTCAGTCCCTCAGTTATTCAGTCTCTCAGTACTTCAGTCCCTCAGTTATTCAGTCCCTCAGTTATTCAGTCACTCAGTACTTCAGTCACTCAGTCACTCGGTACTTCAGTCTCTCAGTACTTCAGTCACTCAGTTATTCAGTCTCTCAGTGCTTCAGTCCCTCAGTCTCTCAGTACTTCAGTCCCTCAGTCACTCGGTACTTCAGTCACTCAGTTATTCAGTCCCTCAGTTATTCAGTCCCTCAGTTATTCAGTCCCTCAGTTATTCAGTCCCTCAGTTATTCAGTCCCTCAGTTATTCAGTCACTCAGTTATTCAGTCACTCAGTACTTCAGTCACTCAGTACTTCAGTCACTCAGTTATTCAGTCCCTCAGTTATTCAGTCACTCAGTACTTCAGTCACTCAGTACTTCAGTCACTCAGTTATTCAGTCCCTCAGTTATTCAGTCACTCAGTACTTCAGTCACTCAGTTATTCAGTCACTCAGTTATTCAGTCCCTCAGTTATTCAGTCACTCAGTACTTCAGTCACTCAGTACTTCAGTCCCTCAGTTATTCAGTCCCTCAGTTATTCAGTCACTCAGTACTTCAGTCACTCAGTACTTCAGTCACTCAGTACTTCAGTCCCTCAGTTATTCAGTCTCTCAGTGCTTCAGTCCCCCAGTCTCTCAGTACTTCAGTCCCTCAGTACTTCAGTCCCTCAGTACTTCAGTCACTTGGTACTTCAGTCATTCAGTACTTCAGTCATTCAGTACTTCAGTTCCTCAGTACTTCAGTTCCTCAGTACTTCAGTGCCTCAGTCACTCGGTACTTCAGTCACTCAGTACTTCAGTCCCTCAGTTATTCAGTCTCTCAGTACCTCAGTCACTCAGTTATTCAGTCCCTCAGTTATTCAGTCCCTCAGTTATTCAGTCCCTCAGTTATTCAGTCACTCAGTACTTCAGTCTCTCAGTACTTCAGTCACTCAGTTATTCAGTCCCTCAGTTATTCAGTCCCTCAGTTATTCAGTCCCTCAGTTATTCAGTCCCTCAGTTATTCAGTCACTCAGTTATTCAGTCACTCAGTACTTCAGTCTCTCAGTACTTCAGTCACTCAGTTATTCAGTCACTCGGTACTTCAGTCCCTCAGTTATTCAGTCCCTCAGTACTTCAGTCCCTCAGTTATTCAGTCCCTCAGTTATTCAGTCCCTCAGTTATTCAGTCCCTCAGTACTTCAGTCCCTCAGTTATTCAGTCACTCAGTACTTCAGTCACTCAGTACTTCAGTCCCTCAGTCACTCGGTACTTCAGTCACTCTGTTCTTCAGTCACTCGGTACTTCAGTCACTCTGTTCTTCAGTCACTCAGTACTTCAGTCCCTCAGTTATTCAGTCACTCAGTACTTCAGTCACTCAGTACTTCAGTCCCTCAGTCACTCGGTACTTCAGTCACTCAGTACTTCAGTCCCTCAGTTATTCAGTCTCTCAGTACTTCAGTCCCTCAGTTATTCAGTCTCTCAGTACTTCAGTCCCTCAGTCACTCGGTACTTCAGTCACTCAGTACTTCAGTCACTCAGTACTTCTCAGTCCCTCTCCTTTTCCACTTACTCATTTCTCACCAGTGTTAGGTACATTTCCATTAACAAGAACGTTAAAACTGTTATTTTTAATGTTCTAGGAATGTTCAAAATGTCAAGTTTTTAGATGTTGTATTGCTTGGTTATAAGAACATTATTTAAACATTTTCTATTCTTCAAAACATTCTAGTAATAACGTTCCCTGTTAGCTAGGTTTACATTGTTGCCATGAGTCGTCATTGAGTAGCAAAAGGATTTAAAAGTCTCTCTCGGTGCTGCGTTTTAACATTTACACTCAGAACAAAGAGTAACGTTCTCATAACGCTCATTCATCCATCCTACTCACATCCATCCATGCTCACAATCAGCCTACAGATTGTCCCAGCTCAAGGACGTCTCCAACCAACAGTTTTAGGTCGTAACAAACACTAAAAATGTTATTTTGAAAGTTTTAGGAATGTTAAAAAGTCCAGTTTGGTAAATGTTGTACTAACATGTTTACATTTTTTTTATTCTGTAACATTTTTAAAACATTCCACTAACAAATTAAAAATAATGTTTTGATATACAAATACATTTAACAACGTTAAAAAACATTCTGCTAAAGTTACTGCAAGAACTTTTTGATACAGTTGAGACAACTTTGAGAGAACGTTGGCAAACATTATTTGGATTGAAGAGCAGGTCTAATGTTTACGTGGATTCCATAATCACCACATGCATCGAAAGTTTAGATTATGGTAATTATTTAGTCACCAGTTTATATCACAGTTCTGTAGTATTACCATCTGCCAGCATCACTGTACTATGGTACAACCAAATGGTTTTATTAAGCGTATATATAATAGCGAAATAATAAAATAATTTCCACATCAGGTTTTGAGTTGCGATGAGCACAGAACTTGTATTATATATAACAACACATATAACACAGAGTGACAAACAGAGACATTAAAGTGAAACGGAGAGAGCGACAGTCGGCAGCTAAAAATGGAACGCAGCAAAGTGAAGATGATGAAACATATAAACTGCCAGTCGTATACGATGCCTTTCCAATCCCAGACAGCCAATCAGCAGCAATTATAACAGAGGACATGAAAGATTTCTCGCAGAGTGAAAGAAAGATCAGAGGCAAATGGATAAACCAACCAACAGAGAGGGGTCAAAACCACACTGATGAAAGATCGTTTACTGTCGCCTCCTCAGAGAGCTGTGGAGGTCAAAGCCCAGCTAACAATTTTAGGTCATAAGAACGTTTCCCTAACATTTCCATTAAATGACAAAAACGTTAAAAATGTTATTTTTGAAAGTTCTAGGACAATTGAAACATGCAGTTGTTAACGTCATTGTTTGGTTATAAGAACATTATTCAAACGTTCTGAGAACATTCCCTGGCACAATCATACAGCATTCAGAAACAAATGGCATGCGATGCTGACATTTATCTCAGAAAAGATGACAAAATGGAATTTTATTTAAAAAACAAATAAAAAAGAACAATTACATATATTAACAGCAACTGTGTGTTCTTTGTAAAAGATATTTGTGTTTGCTATGTCTCATGTTCATTTAAAGCAACATTATGTGGGCACAGCTTTAGTTTACTGCTGCCAAGCACATTTCAGGAACAAATGCTGCTGCCTGTGACCCCACTGAACAGAGTTCGGGTGAGACTGCAGACGGGATGACATGTCAGAACTAGATTTCCCGAAAGACGGAACAGTGCCAGAGTTTTAAGTTTGCGCAAGTTACAGTCTTTGCATCGGTGTACCTGAAATTCCACATGAGACACTCTTTACTGTTGCCACGACAGCCAGCGTACGTTTCCTGTCAGCTGAGTTTGAGAATCAGCATACAATTCAGCAACATTCCAGCTAACAGGCAACGTTCTCGGAACATTGGCTGATGTTCCCTGAACATTCTCTCAATGTTATCAAAACGTTCTTGTAGTAATGTTAGTAAAAAAAATTAATGTTTTATATATATAATGTGTATCAAAAAGGTTATTCTTAAGTAAGTGGAATGTTTTAAAACGTTACAGAATTAAAAATGTTTGAATAACATTCTTATAACCAGACGATAATGTTAAGACGATGTGTAAAAAACTGCACGTTTTAAACGTTCCTAGAACTTTCAAAATAACTTTTTTAATGTTTTTGTTACTGAATAGAAACATTACGGAACCGTTTTCACAACCTAAAATTGTAAGCTAGGATGACTAAACAAAAGACCAATCAAATGTTAGTATGCAAAAGATGCAAGAATGAAGACTTCAGTACGTAAATATGCAAGGCAGAATAGATGGTGTATTTTAAAAAAAATTAATTATCATTTATGTTACATTATTTATTCAATTCAAGTAATTTCCTTGTAAGCACTGTAATAATCACCACCAGAACTCTTTCATGTGGTTTATGTGGAAGACTTTCGGATGGGGGCTTTGAGTCCCTGCACTGTTAGCTGATTGCTTTGAGAGAGGAGACAAAGACCCTCAGAAACACACAAATCAGAGACAGGCTGGACATTGGCCCTTGAGGCATCAGGGATGAGAAGAGAGCTTGTTCTCAGCTTCTTCTGACCCTAATGGACATCAGTGAGTTTCAGCTCCACTTCCTCTGTGATGGGATAGTGGTGCAGAACACAGATCAAGCTGTAAGTGGCTCTTGAAAACCAGGCCCAAGGCACAGTTTCAGCCTCACCGAACCCGGGCCTCTTTCCTGTCTGTGGCAGCTAGTCTGAAAATGTTAACCCTTTCAGAGCGATCACACTACACGTCAATTCTATGGGTGCACAAGCATGTCCATTTTTGTCAAACTTTGTGTACAAAAGTCTGGAAATTTGTATAATGAATTTCTTTTTTTACCATTTCTTTTGAATGTAATTTTTTTCCTATTTTTTGAATTTTAACTTACTTTTACTTACGTAAACTGAGTTTACAAGCATAAAAAGACAAACTTTAAATATTTTACATGAAGCTTTAAATAGCTTTACAAGGTTATACAGACCTTGCAGGCACGACGCGTAGCTGCCATAACGTTTCCATTAAGTAACAAAAACATTAAAAATTAAAATTTGAAAGTTTAAGGAACATTGTATTAACATTGCTTGATTATAAGAAGGTTATTCAAACATTTTTCAATTGTGTAACATCTTTAAAATGTTCTATTAACTACTTAAAAATGTTTTGATATATATTGTATGACATATAAAGTAAAAAAAAGTTATTGCAAGATCGTTTTTTGATAACTTTGAAAGAACTTTTGGCCAATGTTCTGAGAATGTTCACGTTAGCTGGGAGGACATCACTAAGCAGTTGCTAAGGTGCTCTCGGCTATTGCTGTGGTGTTCTAGGTGGTTGCCATGGTGTTCTTGGTGGATGTTAGCAAGCTAGCTAGACAGTTCCCTCTATCATGAGAAACCAAAGAACATAGTATATTAATGATGTTAGTTATTTTTTATTCAAAAACATAAATGTAAAACGACATCATATCCAGTCATATATTTGTTGTGGGGTCTGAAATTATTTTTATGCCTAAAATCCAGTGTGATCGCCCGTTAGCGTTAACATAACCAGTCGATGCAGATCAATCAGCTGGTATCTCTGGATGGGCGGGGGAACATTAAACAGTGCATACAGTACCACACTTACATCACAACTCCACAGATAAAAACATCGTTCACATTTTGACATGGGTTTCAGTCCTTCCCATGTCTCACAAAAGAAGAGTAGCACCATACGCAGAACAATGACGTTTCGGCCCTGATCAGGAAGCAGACGGGCTCTTTGGAGCTTGTTGTAATGTAATATAATCTTTCTCGCATGGAACTTGGTCTCTATCTTGTCAGGTGCTTCACAAAGGTACACAAATCCATTGACGTGTCGTCCGGCTGACAGACTCTGTTCAGTGCAATATATCTGTTAAATGCCCAGGCAGTGGACTGATGCTAACACAGTAGTCATTTACTTCCTGTGGTCTCCTCTCCTTGCAGATGTGTGCGTGCGTGAGGATGTCACCTCAGTGCTCTGTTCAGATACTGTGTTTGTCAATCGATCTCCAGCTCCATGAGTTTGGTGCGAGAGCGTGGAGTAGGTGTTGCGGTTTTGAAGCAGCAGTGAGCACAAACCAGGCCCAGTACAAGAGAGAAGACGCCCACGGTTAGTGAAGCGCACATGCCGTACAGTAATGGCAGCTTCATTGAATCCCACACTGGAAGAAAAGACAAGGAAGTTAGTCCCCAAAAACTAGTTCACATGACTCATGTGCTGTATTGCAACACTTCCGGAGTCATTCCATAGTTTGATGGGAGGAAAATCATGCAATAATACATGTAAGGGGAAAACTTTGGAACACTATATAACATACACTATATACACTATACATATATATATACATATATATATATTCTTTACTATATAATTTTTGGTTCATATTTTGTTTTGATATTGATTTTGTTCTGAAGAAAGACGAATATGAATAATGATACACGCCAAAATATTACGTCACAGATCGATACTTACTGTAAATCAATAGATCGATTCACACTTACGGTTTCTTACACAAACCGATAGTTTATATCAAAACTTCAATATCAGCAGGAGCCGCGGGGGATTAACTGTGTGTTGCTTCTATTTGTCTTTATGAATCTTAAAGGCGCCCGCAGATGTGTATTTAACGAATGAGGAAAAACGACAGATAAAAATCTTATTTATTGTCACCTACACCTTGGATGGCCTGCGGGTGAGTAAATTAACAGCAAATTTTCATATTTGGCTGAACTATCCCTTTATCCTTCATCGATAGACTTTCTCCAGAAAAAAGATTAAAATCAGAATTTTAACCTCAGGTTGAGTTGACACTGAATGACCCTCTAAATAACATATGAGCATTATTAACATTGTGCTGTATGACAGAAAGAAGATATTTCAGCTTTGTGAGGGTGAGTAAATGATAAAAGAATTTTCATTGTTTTCTGTCAAGCTGTCTCAATATTACACTTGCAAGCTCCAACATGCGCCGAGATTCAAGCCAAACTTTATATTATCGTGGGAACGAGTGTTAAACATCGTGCTGGCAGCGTCTGTCTGAAAGCCTGAGGAACTTCTGAAGCTTCTGACGGTGTAAAACGCTGCAATTCTTTCTCGCTCATCAGAGAATTTTACTCACGTGCAAACTTCACATTCAGCAACAGTTTCTTTGAGGCCACCTCCGGAACTTTGCTCCAGACCCCAGAAGCGCTCGATCGTATCCAAGGTGTTGCTATGCAGTGGTACTCGCCGGCGTCGCTGTCCTGGGTGCTGTGGATGTTCAGGGTGAATTTTCTGGGTCCCAGACGCTCCAGGCTGCAGTCGCTGCTGTCGTTGCGAGGGGTCTTGCGCACGACGCCCCAGCGATCCACGCTGGCAAGCAACGAGGGGCTGTTCGAACCCCTCGGCCGTCCCAGAAACCACTTCATCTCATATGCGACGTCATCTAAATAGATGAGCAGTCAGAGACTGTGATTAATACATTATTTCAGACCTATCTCGCAACGTTCTATAGTTTTTAAATAATGGTAAAAGGTCGATTAAAAACAAAACTATTCTTATGAGTAGTATAGTTTCCATTAACCTCTTTGAAGCAACAATGTGAAATGATTTTAATTCTGTTGAGGTGAATGTACAAGCTTTCTCAACATGTCTCGTCACAGACAGATGGACAGATGGACAGTCCACCATCTGTTGCATGAAGCAGAACATTCACTTTCAAAGCTCATTTGAATTAAAAATATTGCTTTTGTCTCTCAATATAATATCAGTCATGAACAGGGCATGAACATTTTTAAAATGGCTAAAAAATGGCTTTTAATATAAACTGCAGTTGGAAATCAATAAAATTATGGTCGACAACAAATAATAAAAAATGTCAACAAAACAAAATATGACATAACAAAAATATGTCGGAAATTAAAATAAAAACGAAATTATTTAAGGATGCTTATACGATGATTTTATTTTCTGTTTAATGTTTTAAATAACTTAATTTGAAACTCAGGAGGTCAAGCTGTGATCTCCTCAGACTGTAAACCGTTCTCCTCATTTCTTGCGAATGTTTTATTCTCGCTAACACGTTCTGCTTTAAAGAACTGAAGATCAATTAGAGATGTTGCGTGTCCTATAAAAATAACACACTTTTCCTCTCAGAAGCCGGCAGAGAAACGCACAGATGTGGCTGACGTCGTACGAGAGAGGCTGTAAAGCTACGCCGATTCCAAACTAGCAATTAGACTGACTGTAGGACGGCCCACTGCTGTCAAACCCCTGCGCTGATTCAGAGAGCTCGACAGCGTCGTCCTGAAGAGAAGCTTTCTCACAGAACACAATGAAAGCAAAGAAAAACAAACCACGAACCATTTTAGGTTGTAAGAACATTTCCGTAACGCTTCCATTAAGTAACAAAAATGTTTTTAGACATTGCATTAATGTTATGCTTGGTTATATGACCGTTAACATGTTTAAATGCTTTAACTTTTTTAAAACGTTCCACTAACTACTTAAGAATAACGTCTTTGATATATGACAATGCTAAAAACGGTCTACCAATGTTACTGTACTCATTACTGTAAGTCATGTTCCCACCACATTCGCTCAGAACGTTTTTAATAACTCTGAGAGAACTTTTAGAGAACGTTCTGGCAACGTTCCCTGTTAGCTAGATGCACAGTGAAACATTTCACTGCTCAGATGTTGCTCTTGTATTGCTCACGATGTCATTCAAGTTCTCAGATGTTTAAATCAAGAGATAAAACGAGACAAAAATGAGTCATGCGCAGGAGGAGAATAAAGCTACAAAATGATGTGCACAGTACAGCTCATATCGTCTGAGGAGAGATCATACTGAATCTCTGACTGAGCACAGCTGAGACACATGTGAGACTGCTGGGGTCTTTTGAGACCCAAAACAGAAACAGAGAGAAAATAATGCACTGACCTACAGTGAAATAGATTTGAGAGTCATACTGGACTTCCTGTCGGTGTGTAATTACAGTTATTGTGTGGCGCTCACCGGACGGCAGCTAATGCTGGAATCATAAACCTCATATTTGAGCAAACTGCTATTGTGCTATAAATTCACAACAGATGACGCTTCCAATTATAAAACAAACTGACCAACATAAAATGATGTGATTCATAGAACACAGACAGAAATGTCTGTTGCTGAGGAAAACGACAGATGAATGAAAGCAACAGTGTAAAATTGCTTCATATTAATGTAACAATCACTGATGCTAACAATAAGAAAAGGGAATGTTCTCAAATGTTCAAAAATGTTCTGAAAGTTCTCTCAAAGTTGTCAACAATGTTCTTGAAGTAACATTAGTAGAACATTTTACTGTTCTATATATCATAAATTAAAAACATTATTCTTAAGTTGTTATTTGAAACATTACATTATTAAAAAATGTTTGAATAACATTCTTATACCCAAAGCAATAACGATAAAACAGCAGGTTTAGAGTGTTACTAGAACATTCAAAATAACATTTTTAACGTTTTTGTCACTTAATGAAAACATTAGGAAAATGTTCCCACAACCTAAACTGGGTGGATTTCTCACTGTGGTCATGGAGGACACCAGCAGTTGTTCTGTGATACATGCTGACATGCTCATGAGCACTTCTGACCTGGGGGACTTCTTCAGTTTAAAGATCTCACTCCAAACCATTGTGTGAATCACACGCATGTGAAAGGGTTCAAACAAACTTTTTGACACATTTTTCCCCCAGAGGTCCATTTTAAATGTTAGCAGTCAGATTTCTGTGAAAATCATTATTAAGTCATAATTTTGCTTTTTGACTAGCTTGACCTCTTTGCATGTGCAATTCTACACTAGAATTCCATACTAAACATCTATACTACAATTCTATACAATACTACAGTTCTATACTGTAATAAGAATAAAGGACAATAAAGTTGTTTCCCCATTAGCTGCAACATTCATTGATCTGTGCCAATTTTCCCCAAAGTTACCATCCCCTATGAAAATAAATTACAGTTTATTTGACTAACTTTGGTATTTTACTAACTATGGTTAGTAAAAGTGTAGCGATCATGGTTTTTGTTGGTGCATTGATCACCATTTATATAACCATAGTTTTACTACAAATACCATGGTAAAACTATGGTTGCCGTAGCAAAACCATGGTTCATTTGTGGTTACCGTGGTTTAACAACAGTAATCATAGTTGGTGTTTAGGTGTACACCGAAGTAAAACTACGGTTCATTTTTTACGTGATGTCATTCTCTTCGGATGAAACACAAACGTTGTTCTGTTTACAAAGTGTTTTATGTGTAATTGTTTTGCATATGTAAATTTCACAACTTGGAAGTCAGAACAGAGAAAATTCTTTTCATCTGCTATTTTCAGATTAGTTTTCCCGGGACAAACGACAACGCAGTGTTACATAAGATATTCAGAAAAGCATGATGGAGGGATAGCGCACACTCTTCATTCATCAGATGTTAAGATTATATCGCTAATGTTGTGTCGAGCCTTCGGCTTTAGGAAATAATAAAGCAGAAGAGAACGGGTGATATTAGAGGAAAGACAGATGACGCAATAATTCAAATCCTTCCAAATTCCATCGTTATGGGAAAAACAATATGGTATTACGTGTATTACTGCAGGTAATATCACTAACATTTGAGTCGGCACATCTTGATCTGCACAAGAGATAAAGGGCACGAGATAAACGCAAACTCTCCAGCTAACAGTTTGCAGTTGTAAGAACGTTTCCTAACATTTCCATGAAGAACATTAAAACGGTTATTTTGAAAGTACTAGGAATGTTTCAGGGTTTTTACACACTGTATTAATATTATTGCTTGGTTATACGCTATTCAAACTTTTTTAAGTTTGTTATCTTAAGCAGAATTTCTTTTTGATATATATGACATATAATGTTAAAACTACTAATGTTACAACTTTGTTTGAGAAAACATTGAGAGATTGTTGGCCAACGTTCTGAGAACATTCCTTATTAGCTGGGTAGCCTAAACCACAGGAAGAGAAAAGAATAATGTTGACGGCTCTGTTCCAATACCTAGTGAACTGCCTAGACAGCAAAGACGTCACAGTTTTCCTAGAAATGTCAAAATAATGTTTTTCTTACTTGAAAATGAAAATGTTAGGGAAACGTTCTCACAACCTAAGATTGTAATTCAATAGGCAATAACAATAGATAAACAATCAAAATGTTATAAATACACATGGAATGGTTAGTTTGTACAGTTGTGTATTTGGTAGTTTGTGTTAGGGCCGGTTCATTTGTACGGTTGTGTATTTGGTAGTTTGTGTTAGGGCCGGTTCATTTGTACGGTTGTGTATTTGGTCCAGCAGTTTTGCTTGTATCATCAGATGAGACTGTGGGATCAATTAGACCAGATGTTTTGGTATCTGGCTGTGCAACTGGCTGTGATCATAATACATAAAACCGCATTCATCACACAGTATGACACTGTAGTAAAAAAAATCCAACAGGGTGACCCAGTTTCTCATGACATCACTCCTGTAGGTTTACAATGTCTTTTGTCCAACACTAAATATTCATTTTCTCGTTTAAACTGCAAAACAGGACAAGAACAGACGTGTCTTGATTTCAGTGACAGTCTCACGTGTCTCAAAGTTCATCAGCTACAACAACAACTCAACACAACAACTCACACACCGAACCACAGTGTCCATATAAACATATGAATAATTTGTTTGTGTCAACAAACCTGTCTAAACGTGCAGCGCACACACACACACACAATGGTTTTCATATTTTAAGGGGACATTCCGTAGACGTAATAGTTTTTATACTGTACAAACTGTATATTCTATCCCCCTACACTAACTCTACACCCAAATCTAATCATCACAGAAACCTTTCTGCTATTGTATATATGTAAATGTAATATGTTACATAATATGTAATAATTCTCTGTGTTTTTTAAGCTTGTTTCCTCTTGGGGACCAAAAAAATGTCCCAAACAAAGTAAAAATGTACTGGTATTACTTGTGGGGACATTTGACAAACCACACATACAAACACACACACCAGTTCTAGTTTCTACTGTCCACGACTTGTTTTTAGATCATAATCTTCCAAACACAACACATGAGGATACCGACGCACAGCACACACATGCTAATGCCAAGCACATCTGTTGTTAACTGATCTGTTTTCAGTGCACAAATCATATTCAGAGACACTCTGAGCCTGTTTGTTTTGGCCGGTGTGTAAAACAGCTCAGGGTTACTGGTTACACAATCCCTCTCAGCTGTGGTGGAGACAATGAAACATAATAAAGATCATACAAATAATGATTTATCATATGTTTATATGTTGTTGTGTGTTTATATGTACTGTAGCTTTTCTACAGCAGATTGAGACTATACAGTATTGTAAGTGCTTGAACAGAGAAATCCTGCCGGCAGTGTAAAACTACAAACAAATCTTAGGTCTGTTTTTCGTCTGTACTCGCCTGCAGTGGGAGATGTTCCACTGACCCTCACGTCACACTCCATCTTTGCGGTTTCCCAGGGGGAAACACTCATGGTGTCTGAACTGATGGACACGTCGAATGTGGGACCTAGTGAGGGTTCAAAACAGCATCATTTTTTCTTTATGAAACGCTCATAACTCTTCAGTAAAAGAGGACCTTCATTCTGAAGAGCTGTGACACAACAGAACCTTGAATAGCTTCTTCATCTTAGAGAGTTGCTGTAGATTTTGTTAAAATGATTAAGAAAACACGCTGTAATTTTTTTAAATAATGTGCGATATGAAATATGATATAAAATAATAAAAAGTATATATATCCCATGATATAAAATGTTAAAAAAAGTTCTCCTAACATCTCTGTAAGAAAGTTATTTTAATAACGTTGAGAGAGCTTTTAGAGAACATTATTATGAGAACGTTAGCTGGGTCAGCATCATAGAAATTGATTCACCCAAAAACATCTCAAAATTTCACCTTTGTGCTCAAAAGCGATCTGGATCTTATTGGACGATCCTTTGGCTATCTCCATCCAATCCTCTCCGGGCTGCTTTGACCAAGCTTTCATTTCACACCAGTAGAACCCGCGATCGGTCACCTGCACGCCCTGGATCCGGAACTGGAATTCTTTCTTCCCGGCCTTCACCAGCATCAGACTGTCTCTTCGACCCGGCTCGGACCAGTCCTCCAGCTTCAGGACCATCTCTGGACCCAGCGAGGCCAGTTTGCGGCTAGGAGACCCTACAGATTCCTCAGCTAGAATGAGGATGGAGAAGGCGGTTCCCTGCGGGAGGTTCTGTGTGTTGGCCTGGCAGCTCATCTCAAACGTGGAACCCGCAGCCGTAGCTTCTCGAAGGCGACGGGCCACCACACCGAGTACTGGACCTGTTTAGAATAATAGAGTTTTAGCTTATAAAAATGTCTCCCTAATGATTACATGAAGTAGCCAAAACATTATTTATGTTATTTTGAAAGTTTAAAGAATATTCACGTCCAGTTTTTTAGACGTTGTATTAATGTTATTGCCCGATTTTAAGAACGTTATTCTAAATCTTTTCAATTCTATAACATTTTTAAAACATTTATTTAACTACTTTGATGTAACCTTTTGATATATAACATTAAGAAAACATTCTACTAATGTTACTGCAAGAATGTTTTGGATAACGTTGAAAGAACTTTTAGAGAAAAACAACCAATGTTCTGAGAACATTCCCTGCTAGCTGGATAAATATAAACACCCAGGAAGACCTCAGATGAGATTTCTTAAGTATCTGAAGTGCTTCTCTGAAACAGAAACGAGAACTTATTAAGTCTTCTGTTTCTCAGGCGACTTCGGTAATCTTACATCACAATTTTCAGAAGACATCTCAACAGTGTCTCAAACTGTGCTCAGATTTGCCAAGGTACAAGTCTGCGATCGAAGAGATCTCAATACAAGCTCAAACATTTCTCATCAAGAGCGACATCTGTGCTGTTTTATCTCCATAAAGCTTTAATTTTATAGCTTTATACTATCACTGTATGCCAAATATGATTAATTGACGAATTTTCTCTTCTATAGAGGAATTATGGGAGACATCTAAGACTTAAATGAAGCATCACTGAGACATTCAATATGAGAACTGAGAAAAACGGAGAAGTTTCCTGAGCTGTGAACGAGCAACATCTAAACAATAACATTTTCACGGACATTACGTGCAGCGAATCGCTCATTCAGCGTCAATGGACTGTGTTTGCATTTTAGGCAGCTGTATGGGGTCATGTTTTCTACTGAATTGAGTTTATTGGTCTGGTATTGCAGAATATGATGCCAAGTGTTTCTGGAAGTCATTATAACTGCGATCGCAACCGTTGATGCAGTACTGCAGTACAGTCTGTCAGAATCAGCTACAGCCTGTGGAGAAATGCATCTCTCCCACAAACACACATTAGCATGCGATTCAAATGGCCATCAGCTATATTAGCTCATTACACAACATACAACCTGTACAAATGTTTCTAGGTCCCGTATGTGGGTTTTCCTGTTGTGTAACAATGGAAAGACATCATGACAGACGCAGTTGATTGTAATATTAGGTGTGACACAGGTGAGTCATGAGTGAAAACTGCAGTTTTATCACGAATGTTTCATGTTATCACTGAATGTTTCCGCTGCTGTATTTACAGACCTCTCAAGCACAACAGACACCTTTTGTGTTCGAATGTTTTACATGCGCTGAATTGCTCTTATATAGCAGAAACGAGCAGATGTTCAGAATTCCGGAGATATTAAAACAGTCCGTGTTCCTCTTTTCTCGCCTCCCTCTTACACCTCGCTAAGATCAGCTGTTAACACAAACAGACATTCCTGCTCTACTGTAGTTCATCACAAACACACACTGATGATCTGTCATGCGTGTGGTGCCCAATCACAGACATTTTAAAGCTGAAAGTTCTTGTACGCTCTCAAAGTGAAATTGATATCGAGTCAATTATTGGTCTGATGTTACATTTACGTTTATGTATTTGACAGACACTTTTATCCGAAGCGACGTACAGCACATTTAAGCTATACGTTTTATCAGTTTGTGTGTTCCCTGGGCATCGAACCCATGACCTATGCGTTGCTAACGCAATGCTTTGCCAACTGAGCTAAAGGAACAGACATGCGAACCCAAGACCTTCCTCCACAAAAGGTGTCAGACTTTGCGCATGTAAATTAAATTTGTACCCATTTATGACTAATTTATTGACATATTTATGTTTTTGTTTGTATAGATGCATCAGTTATATGAAAAATACCAGTTCAAACATTCTGTGTTCAACAATATACATATACAGGTGTACATCAGTTTGGAAAAGAACAACATTCTAGCACACTTACTCTTGTTAGCCAAGCTGACTTTGAGAGGTGGGGTCAGGTGCTCTGTGGCCTTTTTCCAAAACCCAGGCTGAGACTCGACCCATGCCGTGACTCGGCAGATGTACTCGCCCACATCGGCCTCCGTTGTGTACAGGAGGCGGAGCTTAAACGTGTGCGGTTCCGCCCGTGTAACTGTGATAAGTCCCGCCTCCACACGATTCTTGTAGGGCTTGCCTGGTACGAGGGTTCCGTTCTCATCCAATGATGCAACGGTGCGAGTGGTTGCCGGGTCGTCACCAGGCACAGCTCCTTTAAACAACCACGACACTCCCAGGCGCCCGCTGTAAAGATTTGACACGTTTCTAACTTTGCATTCCAGCTCTGTTGGGTCTCCTGAGAACTTTGCAAGCAGAACCGAGTGAAGGCTGAGTGCATAATCTGGATCTGAAAGAGAAAAACTGCACTTCAGTTTACGAGGAAAACGACCAGATCAAAGTCAGAAGAATAAGAGTGTACGTTAAATATTAAACAATATAATTATAAACAGAAAATCATAACTGAATATTTACATTTTCAACCAAACATTATTAAAGTAATTACACTAACTACTATATGTAACATATGTATATACACACACACACACACACATACTGTACAGAAAAACAATATAGAACATCCCAATGCAATGAACACATGATATATGTGACACACCTATATACCATTTTTTAACGAATGATTTTCTAGCATGTTACTGCATTATATGGTTGCTAGGGTGTTGCTATGGGTTGTTTTTAGCACGTTCATTGCTGTTGGCTCATTTGCGGTTGCTAAGGTGTTCTGACATTGCTGTGTGACTGCCAGAGTTTTATGGGCGGCTTCCTACTGGGCTGTACCGAAAGAACACATAAAAGGAAAACTAGATAATGGCCACATTCTTGTTCGCACAACACAACACAATTTCTCTCTGTGTGCTGGTTGAGCAACTGTTTAAAAGAAGCTGGCATAAGCATTAAGCAGTGCAGAAGTGAGACACAGAGACGGGAAAAATCTTCCTGTCAGAAGATAAACTCACACACACAAACACCCTCATTAAAGGTGTACAGTGACCCTGTTTCTAGGCTGTAAGCACAACAGTGTCAAGTGTTTGTGGCTGGGCAGTGTGCCCAGCAGCTCTGATAAGAGCTTTACATGGTGAAGGACTCCCTATGTCTTCCCTATACAGCTGGGACCTTCACGCCTGGATGAGCAGTGCAAAAGACACACATATACTCTCTCTCTCTTTCTCACACACACACACACACATGCACACACACACACACACACACATGGGTTTTTATGGTTTATGGGGACATTCCATGGATGGGGACATTCCGTTGTTTTTTTAAATGAACAAACTGTATATTCTGCCCCCCACGCTAACTCTAAACTCAACCCTCACAGAAAACATCACATTCTGTATGGTTTATGGGTCAAAATGTACTGGTATTGCTATTCTTAGAAGGACATTTGGTCCCCATAATGTAGTGAACAGCAGGACCAACACACACACACACACACACACACACACACAAACACACTCACACACACACACACACGTGTACTTCGCTATCTAAATGGGAACATTCCATAGACTTCTATTGTTTTAATACACAATGAGTTAAACATACTTTAACCTAGTCCACATCACAACCCTAACAGAAAACTTTCAGGATTTTTTACATTAAAAATAACTTAATTTGCTGTTTTTAATAGAGTTTTTATAAAAAAAGACATCTCCAAAATAAGCAGGAACACACACACACACACACACACACACACACGCACACACACACACATACAATGTAATTAAGTAAGAAATATTTTCCCACAGTAGCTGTGAGGCAATATCTGATTTTCCTGCTCTGATGTAATCACTGTTTCAGGTTTTAGAGGAATGTTTTTATATACCTTCAGAGCTCAATTTAGTTTTTTCCCTTTTTACTGTATTTGTCTCACAGGAGAATACTGCACATTTAACAATATTCACCTGTGAGACAAATACAGTAAACTGACAGCTACAGCATCGTCGTATGCACTGAAGTATTAGCCAAATAAACCCATAACAAGTTACACTTGATACAATGTTGAGAAATACATCAAATGTTCCACGACAGATAACTAAAGCACAGGGATTTTTTTGCCCTCACATTTTAAATATCTGGGTCATTTCCGCTCTGTGCTGATTCTCACACACATCATCCTGAAACACTCAAACATAAAACCTGCTCGGAACTCAAACAGACAAAGGAGAAACATCCAGGCTTTCTCTTCCACACACAACTGACTGAGTCCCATATGTGCTGCTGGGTTCTGTGTTAAGCTTTTGGACGTCACAGCGTTTGAATCACAGGGACCATCTGCGCGGTGTGGCCCTGATCCGCATCACTTCCTGTTGTTCCTTAAGCCCCTCCCACCTCCTCCATAATAAGCAGAAGCTATTAATCACGGAATGAACTATTCAATTATTTACAGTCCACTTGATCTCACTGCTGTCCAGAAAGATTTTTCTGCCAGCTTAATAACCAACTTTACCAACTTGTACCAGTAACAATCCAGCATCCTTCCAGCTAACCAGGAACGTTCTCAGAATGTTTACCACTAAAATGTTCTTGCAGTAACACTATCAGAACGTTTTTAGTATTTAATATTTTGTCAGTGGAATGTTTTAAAAACTTTACAGAATGAATAAACAGTCTGGTCATACTTTTGGGGTCTGAGTGAAGTGATCAAGTCAAGAGAATGTGAGAGAGAGGCTTAGCAAGCGAGAGAGAGTTGAAGTTCAAGTCAAGACAAATACAGAGGTCGAGAGTGTTTCAACAATGTGTTTCTTTACCCAGACAAACACAGAGCACCAGATGAATGTCTCTGAGCTTCTCTTTAGTCAGTCACTATGGACAGGACTGGAGTATCCTGGGAACGGAACAGAGGGGCGAGGGAGGGTCTTAAACTGAGTGTCAATCAACCTGAACAAGAGTCTCTTCACAGAAGACATTCAATCTACATTATCAGACAGGAAGGCTCGATCGCCCACATTTAATCAGGGCAGCTCTCTCACGCCTTTCTCCTGCCTTCCAGCATTGCTCTTGTCTTCTGTCCTCCTCTTTATTTCTGGCCCTCATTATTCTACCTTCTATTGGTGCCTGGCACACCTGTTCAAACAATAATCTTCAACAATTTTACATGACCAGGTTGAAAAACAGGTTGCAGCATGTGGCTTTTTCTCTTCTCGTTGGTGTAACTGTCTAATTTTAATAGAAAGAATAATAAAGCAGGCATGTAAAAGGTGAGGTAGAGGTCATCTGGTTTTTATCAGAACATCTGGTCTTCCTTACGTCTCAGGGTATTTTAGTTCAATATTAAACTAGAGATTAGCAAGTAATGGAAACCAAAACAAATTACTTGAACGAAAGTCGATCATTTTAACGTTCCCCATTTACTAGAAAAGATAAATGGAAAGTAAAACAAAACCAACACAACCTACACTCCAACCCACAACAAACCTAAATGAAACAGAGCAACCCTACACTCTAAACCAAAACTAAAATAAACAACCCTACACTCTAAACCAAAACCTAAACAACCTAACTCTAACTTAAAACAAACCAAAACTAAAATAAACAACCCTACACTCT
>JAZGTJ010003431.1:0-35511 GCA_036877575.1 Botia almorhae | reverse complement strand
TATAGACACTCAAACAGCATGTAATCTATACTGATTAAATTAGGGTTCACCCATGTAATGTTCCCTAAGAGACTGAAGCACTATTCAGATGGGATACGTTTTTTAACATGGTATTTAACTACAATTAATAACACTAGATGCCTAGATTTTCATGTGTTGGTTTGGACCAGATTGGAATCTGTCATTACAAAAGTGGGAGTGTCCATTATCTGGATATGAGTGTTATAGTAACTCACGTGCTCTGGATTTTTGTCTGATGAGATGCCATCTTAAACCACTAACTGATTTGGAAAGTTGGAAAAAACATCTGTTAAAATTGCACCAGTCAGTGCAATAAGAAATTTAGCTTTGGGTCAAAAAAACTACAATAATTGGTCAAACTATTACTAAGTAAATGCTAAATAAAAAAATAAATACTACAGTCACAGACATTTCTTATATTTTCTTTATATTGTAGACTGGTTTGATTCTTATGTCTGATTAATATTTTTTGATTCATATGTGATCAATATGTCTGTGAAACAGAAATGTTCCTCACCTCAGGGGAAACTTGTCCCACCTGAAACAGGCTTTAATGGCTAATGACTTTTTAGATAGATAAAGATTAGGCCTTCCTCTAACGTAAAAACAATTTTCTTTTGGAAATCACTGTTTACAAAGCAATTTAGCTCACAACTGTTGTTAATCTTTGTCTAAGCAAATGGCTTCTAGCATGTTTATAACCGTTTAAATGATTTCATAGAAATTTCATTAAAGTCCACTTATTGGAAAATGTCAAATACCCCGACCAATCACATGCTTTGTTTTAAATGCTTTGGGCAAAAAGGGCTTTAGTTTATATATGAACTTACCTACATGGGCATAGATTTTAGTCTTTTTATTCCACCTTTCACCTCCCCCTCTGACATGGTTGGGTGATTGTTATTGCCTTTTCAAGCTCAGCAGTTCTGCATGTCTCCCTCAGTGTAGGGCAGCTGTAGTCAAATGCTGTGTTGGAAATACTATCCTACTGCCACAGTATTGGATGCCACAATACAATTATTAAACAAATAGTAGTACACTGAATCATTGTCAAATGACTAATTGTTTCTGCATGGTTACAGCTGGCATTGCATTGTGGGAAAATGCCTTGTGAGTTTTGGTTGTATACTGTAGATGCTTGCATAAAATGTTGCTGTTTATGTTGCTGTGAATGTTGTTTCATATTTACAAAAACTGTGTATTATCAGAGCATATAATGCAGATTGATTTCCTTTGGTAAAATATGAGTAGCATGAGATCTCAAACACAGTTGAGTAGTGGCCTGTATTTAGATTTTTCCTACTGAAAACAGTGTTGTTTATCTTGCACACATTAAGCACTCATACAGTGCTGTGCAACATTAGACACTCCTGCTTTTTCTTTTAAAGGTGAAGGTCACTAGTCATAGCTTGCGGCCATTGATGTTTCTCATAGTTATTAGGTTTTAAAAAAGGCCATGGTCACTAATGGTGTGCACTGTATATACCTTGCTTTTACAGCCCGCTGGTGTCTCGTAAATCAGATTCCACTGGCAGCACAATTTGTCCCATTGTACCCTTTAACTTCAGTGACCCTTCAAAGAACATGGCTGACAAACTCACTCATCCCTTTACTTTAGCCGTTCCACCTTCTGAAGTCAATTGCTTTTTTCCAATTGTACAGCAGGACCCTTTCCTCCAGGAGACTCCTTATGATGCTCCTTTAACTCCTGCTATGTCCTCTCTCTCTAGCTCAGCCCACTATCAGTCTGAGTCAGCTTCATCCTGGACTGGTGATAATCCTACCCCAGATTTGCTAAGGATTGGAAAAGGACCCTCAGGGATATCCCAAATAGATGATTCGTTTGATTCTTTCAGTCCTGACTTGGAGGCACAGACAGACAAAGATGACTTTGGAATGTTTGCTGAGGATAGACTGAAATCGTCAGAGGGGAATGAAGTAGAGAATTTAGTTACATCCCCTACTGTCCTTATGAAACCAGATAATCCAGAGCCCTTAGGTGTTTTGGGTGTCTTAACTGTGTTGGGTACTAATGATCTGAGCTATTTAGTGAAAACTGCTTCAGCAGGTACTTCTGCTGGAAAGACAAATAAAGAACCTGCTGCTAACATACCTCAAGTTTCAGGAAGTGAAGGTAACTTTGACTCTAAGCCTGACCTTACCAATCCTGGGGCATTTGACTTCTCAAAATGTGGTCCCAACATTTCTGAAATCTCCCTACCTGACAATTCCAGCATGGAGTTTTCTGAACTGAATGCACTTGCATGCCCTTATCCTGCACTGTCAACCGGCTTGCAGAATGAAGTCAGTGCTGATGCCACGACCTCCAAAGCGAGTCCTGAGATGTGCCTGACCTCACAAAATGTCAAATCATGTGTCACACATCCATCACTTTCAGAAGACATTCTTTGTAATGAACTCATTGCCAGTGAATTATCAGAAGATGTTAATGTGAATACTGAAACATTACAAAGGCCTGAAGCCTTTGGGTTTGCCAAAGATATGGAATTTGTGAAAACGCATGAGGATCCTAAAGCATGCCATAAAGACTACAGCTCTGGGGACACCCTGAAACCATCTAATGTGACATCTGATACCCTAGGCAGAGAACTAGACCACCAGTCTATTGATCCCTGCCATTCTCCACAGAGTGACTTAATTATAAATATGAAACGGTCTAATGAAGGAGTTTTGGAATCGAATGCCCCCATCATTAAATCCACTGAGCCTTCAGGAGTCCACATTACATCAGCACCTAGTTTCCCAGTGTCAACAGCCTTACCAATGCGAATAAAGAATGAAGAAAACTTAAATGCAGCTATTAATACAAAGTTACAAAGTGATGGTCTTTCAGATGCTTTTGTCAAAACTAGTGATCTCTGTTCTGAAATTGAAGGCTCTGTTCCTGGGAACCTAAATGATATCACTTCCTCCCCAGGACTCTCAAAAATTGCGTCTAATGACATGCAGGTCAATGAACCCAAAGTGCGTGAATTGCCAAATAATCCATCTAAGGATGACAATCTAGTCTCCTGCATTGGTGAAGGGCATGAAATGATACAGTCTCATGGGAAGACACTCCCTGCACAACACCTCAATCCCACCATTAGGAATAAAATAGGGACAGAAGAAGATCCATTTAATCCAAACACTGTATTCTCACCTGGAAGCATGTTCCTGCACAGCCTGTATAAGAGTGCGGATTCCGATCAGTACCTTACTTGCACATCTCAGCAGGATTCAATATTTCCATGCTTGGAGCTTACTCAGGAAGCGCAGCATAGACATGCTCAGTCTGGGGAAAACACTTCACAGTTTGGGCTCTTGCCAAAACATGCCACAGTCCTTCATGTCATGCCAAAAGATGAAAAGTCTGCAAAGGCCATCAATGAAATGGATTGTAAGCAAAATCAGGATATGGTAGAACATTCTAAACCTCAGGAAGACTTGCCAAAAAATGAATCCCCTCAGGGAAGTGTTTTATTGAATAGTTGCAATGCTTCAGGGGACATTCCTGAGCATAATTTACCAAAAGATGTGATGTCAAAAATTGATATCTCCCAGGATCTGATAGCAGAACTTGAGGCTCAGCTTGCACCGTTAAGAACAGAAACATGTCTGGTAGATAATTGTAAAACCTGTCCAACCAAACTAGATATTTTTCACTGTCTTCAAAAAGACAGCCTTATTGCTGAAACATTTGGGTCAGTGTCAGAGATTAAAGTGAATTCAGCAAATAGTGCATCAGAACAAACCTCCACCATCACTCAGGACCTGGTCATAACAGATTTTAACCTGGATAACATATTCGTGCCCCAGCCAACTACAACACACAACCTCCATACTGGCATAAGTCCTGTCTCACATCATGAATCAGTGTGGACTCAAAATGATTTTAAACCAGCAAAGAGTCTAAACAGAAATAATGAAATGCATATAACACCAGCTGTTCCAGATTCAGTGCCACCAGACTTATTCCCTGTTAACTGGCCCCCCTTATCTCAGCCATCCCCATCAGCCTTTGAGCAGCCAACACTATCTTCAAGGCATAATCAGAGCCTTAACTTCCCCTCATCTGTGTTTGACCTTTCACCTGTAGCCTCCTCAACACCACATGTCGCAGTAGACACTAATGCGGTGCCCCAGCTATTCCCCTTTTCCAAAATCCCTCCTTCCTCAGAGGAGCTGTGGCCAAACCCAGCACTTGCTGCTCCTCTTCCTCTATCGCAGCCTGTGAGTGTCACTTCGTATAATCCTTTTCTCCAGGAAAAACCACATACAACCAATCATCAGAGCAGGTGAGGTTTACATGTTTTTTGTGGGTGTCATTGGAGGACCATGATGGGCAGATCTGTTCTAATCTTGCTTTAATGGGCACTGTCAGTTTCTGAAATGTCTTTGCTACACCAGTTTCATTATCCAAACTCCTTTAAAAGTCTTAATTTTGTGGCTTTTTTCTGTAATTACTGAAATCACAGCTTAACCCCAGCACATTAATTTGGTGTCTGAAAACATATGGACCAGGTCAACATAATCGGTCATACATGCATCTATTATTGCTACAAGACAGTTTCGGTAACGGCAAATTTCCTGTTTAAGCAAGGATGGGTTACGCCTGTAGTGCGTTTCAAAATATCCAGTCTAAAAATGGTGTGATGAGATTGGGCAAGGTGTCTTTTGGGATGTCTTGTTATATGTGGTGATCAGCATGGTTCACTTTCTCAGTACTCTTCCCCCTTCATCCACATCTTTTGTGTTGTGTTAATTTGTTTGTGGTGATGGTAGCACGTGTCCTGATTTCTCTATGGACAGTCTCTCACACACACACACACACACACACACACACACACACACACAAACTCACATGCTCTTGTGGATTCCACAGTAGGCATGGGGAGCCTCACTCCAATTAGTGATTAACCAAGTGAACCAGGAGTATATATGGTTTAGTCCACAATAATACATTTTAAAATGAGAGTAAATTTAATAAATTTCTGTTTGTTTGTCTTTGGGGCTTGGTTGTTTTCTGCATACATGTCAATACATGCCCCACCTTACTGCATCTCATCTAAGGGGGGTTGTTGGCTAACTACAAAAGATACATTTCTTGTCTCCTTAAGAAGTCCAATTATTAATCCTTTTAGTTTTATAATAATTAGTAATTATTAGTCTTATTTCCACAGGCTTTTGTGAAAAAACATCATAAGCTGTGTGCTGTTGTTATTAAATAGATTGACTCATCAAGTTAATACTCCATTCTCATGGGAACTCTCGCTAATTGCCCATCGCTAATCTTTGTTCTGTGTCTTTCAGTCCACACCCAGTAAAGCCATTGACACCCCCTGATGAGAAAAGGTCAGAGGGTCGCTCAGTACTGGAGAAGCTAAAATCCACCATCCACTCGGGACGAAGCCACCAGGACTCTGACAAGAAGGTAAGGCATGACTGTGAAGCACTCTATTTTCAGGACAGGCATTTTGTTACTAGTTAAACAAGGTCTACTGCCAAGTGGGTTCTCAATGCTTTGTCTTCTGTCTCTGTGCTAGCTGCTAGTGGAAGGAGGTGGGTCATACTATCACCTGAATCACAGTGAGCTGGTGAATCTGTTGATCCAGAGAGATACAGAGCTCAAGCAGGAGCGACAGGAGTTTGAGAGGCGAGGGGTGCTGCTGGAGAAGCGTGAGGTGGAACTGAAGAAGATGAGACCTTACATTAGAGATCTAGAGGACTACATTGACACCCTGCTTGTGCGCATCATGGAACAGACGCCTACACTGCTGCAGGTTCGCACCAAGATGAAATGATACAATATGTGAAGCAAAGCCTCCACCAACCTTCCACCTGGGGAGATGTTACATCCCTGCACTGCTACAGCAACCATATCAATGTAGAGTTACCGCTGAAGTTAATTGATGGGTACAGAAGAGATGGTGTAGAATTGGCATGTTTAACTGTGTCCAAATATATAGCTGGCTGTCTATGGGAGTTCATATGCGCATTGATGGTTAAAGGTTGGCACTCTGGGTAAGATACATTTTGACATGTCAGCTGATAATCATCTTTACCCAACAGTCTAGCTACATACCAAAATCATCTGTCGTTTGAAAGGAAGGCATAACTTAAACTTGCCAGTCTTTTAAAGCTAGAGCCAATGGTTATTAATACACAAAGACAAACATTGATGTACATGTTGTTTTTCTATCACATTTTGTCATGTAATGCTCAGCTGATTGACAAGAGTAACAAAGTTCGGGGGAATAAGACCTTATTATATAAAACAAAAAGAAAGAGCAGAATTAGCTAGTTCAGACTCTGCTTGTGCCTCCCTATATGTCTTCCGCACTTTACTTATGAGCTTAGGAGCAGAAGCTCACACTAACTGACCTTCAAGCTCCAGTTTGTGGGTCAGTGTCCTCCCTCTTCCTGCCCTTGCTTGAGGCCATGCACGCACATCGCTGCCAGTGCTTTCAGGTGTAATGAATGGGATATATACTGTATCCGTTGCATATATGCCACTCGGACAAATGCCAAATGCTGCCTTATCATACATTATTTTCTCCATTCTGTTGACATTGAAGTTATCTCTTTAATTAGATTGCACATCTTATCACAATACAAAAAAGGTGATGGAGTGAAAAAGGTGAAAGCGTAACTTTTCCAAGACTGTTAAGTATAAAAAAAGGCAAGCAAAGTCTGTAATAGTTGTATAGAGAGAATGATAACAACATAAAACAGCTCTAATGCTCTAAATTAATGTTACAGTATTCTCAACACAGCATCGGCTCTGGTCAGTCAATGTTTCTGTAATGTATTCTGGTGTAATTCTGATGTTGCCACTATCAGTGTTGCCACTGTTTGTGAACAATGTAGCACTGTGTGTAGATATGTGAGGCATATGTCACAGCACTTCCAGTTGTTCTTTCTCAGTCGCTTAGGAAGTACATAGTGGAAAACTCATGTACAATGCACAGAATAATAATTCTCTAAACACAGGATATTAACAGTGTTCTAGTGCTGCTGAACTTCTGATAGTCTCTGCTAGGAAGCCTAACATTTATCAACAATATATTTCTATGAGAAGAAGCACTTAAGGTTTGTTTTGCCTCCTGTTCACTCTTCAGTTTGACTATTGAATGATAGGTGGGTTTATGAATGTTTTTTAAAGGCTTAAAGTTTACAAGAGTATGTTGTTTTATTCATGCTAATACTTATTTGTTTTGTTTGTTTTAATATAATTTGCTTTGTGGCGTTTTAGTTTCATCACATGTTGTGGTCTGTTGTTCTGTGCAATCTGTTCCTCGTTATTTGCTGTTGAAATCTTTTGTTGTTTGCATAACAAAATCTGATCTTTATTCCATCTTTTTTATGTAGCCTAAATTTCCATTTCTGAAGGTCAGTAGTAACACAGAAAGCAATAGATATAAAGACCGGGCTTTTGCAGATATTACGAGATTCATAGTTTTTTAGATAGAATGCGATGTAGGTTGCTACTGTGTTTAATGCCAGTTTATAGAAAATACTCAGACACACACACATGCACAAAGCCTGCAGTCTAGTAAGGAGGTTTGTTCAAGTGCCCTTGGCTGAATGTTGTCATAGAATGTGTTAATAAGAATGAGTGTAGAAGAACATTTGTATGCTTTTAATGGTGAAATTGATAAAGCTACATTTTATGTAGTTAAACTTTGGAACTTGCAAATAAAAACTTGTTTATTATACTATACTTTCATTTTATTTCTAGAGGCCCATTTCTCTTTTAATGTCATTTAATATCTACTTTTTTTAAGAATTGAAAAGGCTTTAAATTGTAAGAATGGTAAGCAGTAAGAGTTCTTTTTGATTGTAAATTTCAGTGAATTCCTGTCACAGTCAAACTAAGAATAGATTAAGTGAACCTCACATATATTAGAATATATGCACCGAATGTTCAGTGGAGCCATTGTTAGGCGCAAAATATTTCAAGTGCTTTCCTAAGGTGCGGTTTGATTGGATGTTCCGGGTGCAGTTACGTCAGTGTCCACTAGGGGAAGTGATGTGTTCTTTTCTCCGATGCCTCTAATCTGAGAGATGTTTAATTGACTTTTGGCGTGTTCTTAAGCATCTCTCCAGAGATGTAGTGTGTATGTAGAAGAAATAAACTTTTCACTTTGGGATGCATCTCGGAATGTCCTTATTTCACACTGATGATTGTGAACTTTCTAATCCTAAAAATGTAACATTTTCATAGGTGATCTAGAGCTTTTGGGCCCCATGCAAATCATGTAGGTTACAGTAAATGAAAAGATCACCCTTTAAGCTTTGGCATAAAACAATTCAATTTTAAAAATACTCGACTATGTTTAATGTATTAGGCATCTATTTAAATTTTTTTAACTGTGTCTAATCCTTAGGCTACTGTGTCTAGGCAACACTAGAACTACTCACATTTTTATCATATTTAGCCGTAAACAAATACTACATTTCCCAATAACGTTTAAAACACTGCTGTAAAAATTGCAGGTTTTGTTGCACTTTATTAGTTATTTATTAATATTGTATAAGTATTGTATAAAATGCACACCTTGGGGAAGATACATTGACCATTCTGGATGAGACGTATTATAGGTATGAGGCAAATATAATCACTCCCTGTTTACAAGCTCATGGTAATTTCTAAACTGAACCATGCAATACGCAATGCGAATGTATTAACATACTAAATTAACTGATCAAAGAAAAGTTGTCCTGATGTTCATGACCAATATCCAACAAATCTGTAAGATTCACTTTAAACATATTCGCAGACAACTGGCTAATAATCACCCGCGGGCACTTCTAACGGCACCTATAACCACGGAGAAAAACGACATTACCCAAAATGCATCAAAACGGATGACTCAAACACTGTAGGGAACTGCACTTTTCACAGCTCCGAAAACAACCTCACTGAGTGCATTCTGCCTCTAGCACAATCTGCCATGCCCGAATCAACTGAGTACCCTCTATTTAGACTCGGCGAGTCTCGGTTTGATCAGGTAAACAACAGAATGTGTAAATGCATATGCATGTATGAATGCATATGAACGTATGATTTGTACAAAGTGTGTTTTCATCCGCGTGATGTTTTCAGGCTCTCTGCAAACTGTTATGTGGTTTTGGAGGGATAAACACTAATGCTTAAAGGGAGCTTTAATTCACTTGGTAAAATCAAAAGAATCCCAAGCAGTCTTCTTCCGCCCTCATTCTCTTTATAGTGAAGGCGCATTAACAGAGACCTCTGTTGGTGCAACGACGCCACTGACATTGTAATCTGACAATTTTGCAAAATGATAATATAACATAATATCGGTGCTTATAGTAAAACGCAGACGCGTTTTACACACCCAAGTCATATACTACATATACTATCATATATCATATACTAGTCAGTCATTACTTATCATACTACTTATCAGTATTACTTTTAAAAGTACCCAAACTTGTAGTAGAATCGTATTGCGTTACCTCATTAATTACAAGCTCCAACACGAGGATCAAAGAGAAGATGGTTCTATTCGACAGTTGTTAAAAAGACAATTTTGTGCCAGAGTTCATTACAACACTACTGTCTACCGAAACAGGTGGACACTGGAACATCCACTACGACAAAAACACATTTAAACCATTTACAAACCATTAGTGAATCAATCAATTTAACCTCAGTGGAAAAGTAATGGAAAGGTAATTTATTTATTTATTCATTATTTATACAGATGATTCGCATCTGCTGTTAGCGCTCCAGCGGTATTCCGTCCGTCCGCGAGTAAAGGGCCGTCTGTTAGACGTGATAAATCGAGAATATGTTGTGTGCTGCATTGAAATCGTGTTTTCGCAGACACATCTGAACATTTTAATTGCGTTGGATGATTTTTTTGTAGGTGTACAGATAATCCAACCCACAGTTGGTGCGCTCGCATAATGAGGCAGACACACCTGGCGCGCGAAAACAACTGGTTTGGCCCCTGGTGTTAGAGCCTGCACGAGCAGCTGACTCGCGCGTCTGGAGAAAGTTTCCGGGGCCTCAAAAATAATTTGTTGAATAATTTAAGAAAATAGTGAACATATGATTACTAACCATGATTATTAATTTCTGAAGACCTTTCTTATTCCACACAAACCTGCCCTTTAAGGCCTTTATCTCATTATTTTTAGGATTCATTATTTTTAGGATTATATCCTTAAAGGAAAATCTTAGTTTCCTTCAGCAAAAACATGAAATCAGTAAAACAACAAATATAACACCAAATGTTAAAGGTTTGTCTGTTTAGCACATATATATGTATTACATTGGTTAACAAAAAAGCTATAAACTCTCTCCAAACCCCAGGCCCATGTTTATTCAAACTTATAATTTTGATAGATGTACTATATATACTACAAAATTAAAGCAGAGTTAGTTTTATTCTGTTGCTGTCCAAGACAGATTATCTTAAAAAGTTATAAACAATATCCAAACATTTTAATATGTACTAAGTGCCTATTTTATTATTATTTTCATTGGGTCTTTTTTTGTCTGATTTTGCACTCTTCCTTTCAGGGTTCATTTTACGGCAGATTAAGACATTTCTTGGATGTGATTGACCCTCGCACACTCTTTGTGTCAGAGGTAGGTGAGATTCTCTTGATGTTCCTTAAATCACTGGCGGCTTTCCTTCTAAACGCTGTACTTCACCTTGTTTGTATTTTAGAGTCATTTATGTAAATGTATGAAACTCTTGGATCAGTTTAAAAATGGAACTCTGCCACCAGGTGTGACTAATTCGCAGGTAAGCTTAGAGGTTCAATGCTTCAAAATTTCAATGGTCTTTCATAGGTTCATTTTGAAACATTGTGTTTTTTGGTGTTGATGGGAATGTGTGTGTGGGGACAATCAAAATCACTACAAGGTGACAATTTAATCAAAATGTGTTGTGTAAAGGAGTTACGTTACCTTGGTAACTTTGGTAGCACCGCAAAAGCAAAGTGAGGATAAAATGTTAACATTTCCTTTTTTGTGTGTTTCTCCTTTTCTCTAAAGCTTTGGGAGGCTCAGAAGGTAAAACAGGTGAGTGTGAAGAGCCACGAAAGCCTTTTACAGATTCCAATGAGAAGCCTCCTTAGATCACTAAACATCGTCATGCAGAGTGTGACACACACACTTGCAGACTGTAGTTCTGTTTAGTAGTGTAATAAAAGAAGAATTATGGATAACCTCAGCATGGTAATTCCTCCATCAGGCTGCTCTCACCACTTATTTTCTCTCGTTTGTCCTTCCTCATCCTGTCATCCTGTCTGTGGATTCATTATGTCCTTAGGCCATCATCCATCCAGACACAGGAGAGAAGATCCCCATGCCCTTTCGTATGTCAGGTAGGAGTGTGAGTGTGTTTTCAGTGTGTGTCTCTCTGTCATGGGTGGTAGGCAGTTTGCTGCTTGTTACCAGCTCTGGAGACTGGAGTTAGCTGGTAGGGGGTCTCTCTGGACCAATCTGTTGGGAAAAGGTCACACTCAGCTGGTCTCTGATTAAACCTTCTCCCTCCTGCTGTCTGGAAGTGTTGTTGGGCCACTCAGAAATAGGAGTATTTTAGTCTTCTGTTAACGCCACTATTTAAAGAGAGAACAAATAGGCAGAGAAACCTGACAGTTATGATGGCTGTCTCTGACCCTTGCTGTCTCTTATAAGTAATTAGGATTTTTATTAATGTGTTAAAGGTCAGTAATAAATTCGTAATGTCACATGAGAGTCTATAATACTGATCATTAAACCAAACATGAAGTTTAATCTGGGGACTGATCCACACTATTCAAATGTCAGAATTACTTTCTTAGTATTTTTCTATTATTGGGTCAAAGGATTCATTTTCACTTGAAATAATTCTTCTTTTTCACATTTGTATTTTTTATGTTGTCATATGCTCTTTATACTTTCAGGTTTTGTGCCCTTTGGTACACCAGTGGTAGGTCACTGTGTTATAACAAAATAAAGCAAATATTCATTTTTCTTTTCAAAGGTCATCAGAAATCCAAAGGGCTGTTCACACAGGATTCATTCTTGCATTTCTCTGTGTTGTTTTTTTGCATTGTTTTTCCATGTGAACATGCAGTAGACAAACATCTTTGACCATTGCGAGATGCCTCATTGTTTGCTTAGCTTCTCACACAATAAAAGCTGAATTAAAAAGTATAAATGACTGTTAAAACGTTCTTAAAGCTCTTAGAAGCTAAATAGATTTTAAGGTTAGGTTTAGGGCTGGGTTAGGGGCTTGTAAACCATTATAGGGATTGGGTTAAAGCTTAATTTCTTTGACAAAACTGCTTTTCCAGTACTTATGTAAGATGATCCAGAAACACACAAGATCAGCATGGGTGTCTTCAGACAGGACAGTGTTTGGACCTGTGTTTTGTTCCATTCAATTGCGTTTGCCTTATTTTTTCATTGCAAGAATGGATCCTGTGTTGAACAACCCTTTGCTGTCAATTCCTAAAAAAAGACTTTTCCATCTGTAGGTAGTGGGCCTTCTTTTACCCAATCAGACTTTGGCTTCTACCATTTTCTGGCAGGTACAGCATGCACATGTTGTTCTGTTTGTGTTTTTTAATATGGCATCTTCTTCCAGGATCGCTGTTTCAGTAAGTCCCCTCATGTCTACCATATAAACTGTGTTTCTCACAGTGGCTGAACCAGAGTCACAACGCCTGTGTCAACTACTGCAATCGGAATGCGACTAAGGTGCAGTATGATTAATATTAATAATTAAGCAGTTTGTATAATATTGACAGCTCAAATGATATCATAATAACTCACATTCACTTGTAATCTAAATATACATACAAAAATTTATGAAGGCAGATGAATGCTAACAATGGATTAATTATTAATATGTTTTCAGCCCACACCAATGTCAAAGTTTCTTCAGGGATACCTCGGTGCAGTCAGCAGTGCAGTTACTATTGCAGTGAGTTCATGCACATACACAAAACAGTATGTAATTGTCCAACTGTATGTAATTTAATGGTAGTGAGATTTTCTCATAATACCTGAATTTTGAAGTCATAGCAGACTAGCAGAGAACAATACAATATTTCTTTTCTGGTATTATGTTATGTAAGTTTGATTTTGATAAGCAGATTGATAAAGTAAACGGTCACGTTTACTTATGTCTAAATGAGGACATTCCATAGACTTACATTGTTTTTATAGACCGCTAGTTATAACAAAATATAACCTAATCCTAACCCACACTCTAACCCTAACCCCAACAGAAAACTTTCTGCATTTTTACAATTAAACATAAGGTCTTGCTCAGATTTGTCAGGTTTTGCTGACTTTTACAGATTTGGTAAACACACACACACATAAATCATATGCTGTATTTCAGTTTGCTGAATTGCATATCCCACTAGTCACGCCCCCTGTGTCCTCTAGAGCCAATTAGCTGCCCTGCTGGGTGGCAGTATGATGCCCAGGGGCACGACAAGCAGAACCTAGGTGACGACAACTACAAATGGCCCCATGCTTGTGAGAAATGTGGGAGGGGGGCACTAATTAAAACTACAGACCCTCTGAAGACCCCTGCTGGGAAGGGAAGGGATGTGAATGGGTTAGGTTCTCAGATGTTTGTTAGACAGGAGCAGATAAAAATGACCAGAGACTCACGAGGCAAGATGAGAAACAACTTAGCATAGCCTGTCATGACCTGTCATGAAGCCCACAGGGAATAACGTGCCTTTAAGATCACTATGAAAACAAATTGTTTTGTCATCATGTTTTTAACCTAATGTGTTAGATGTGTCAGATTAATGTAAATTCATTTTTTTTTATTTGGACATGAGTCATGTTTAATTCTTTAGTTTTGTTACATCAGGACTTAATTTTTCAAAGCTCACAAACACCAGCTATCACCCATAATAATTATGCCAATTATGTGTATTTTAGGGGTGACAAACTATTGTAAGGTTAAGAGTCAGAATGGACAGAATGGTTCCACATATGTGGTGCAGTGTTTTCTCATTAATAGATTTGTATTATTTACAAGTTCATATCGTTATTAAACCTCACAGTGGGGAAAATTAACAGGCATAGTCACCCACTGATTCAGTTTAATCCTGAAGCTGCAACATTTTGCATAGCTGAAATAAAATTGTAGTGCATAAAAGATTTGTGCTAATGGGATAAAATATGCAATACATCAAATTAAGAGTGTCATGCTAAGATAACATTAGAAAATTAGGAATATATCAATGTATAATAAACGTAATATATGTCATAATATAGTAAATGTACTTGGGGGACAATTTTTTTTTGTTTTTATTCAGATCATCCCATTGGTTGGATGGGCTCCTCCACACGCCATATTTGGCCTGTGGGATGTGTGTTTTAACCCCCTACTTTAAATAAGTCGAAGCTGTGGCACAGATATTAATGTTTTCTATACAGTGTCTGATAATTTAAAGTCAAAACCCGAAATGCATTTTTTTTTAAAGTGTATTATGAACTAAACAATGGAATTAAGCAGAATTGTGTGTGTGCTCACTTAGGTGGGGTTGAATGTTCTTATTAAGAGAGCTGAGCATTTCAGTCCAACCACAAGACTCCTGGTCCAGCGATTCATCCCCTTTCCTGCTGTTGGTACGTGCATGTATGCGGGAGCTTGTTTATGTGTGTGCCACTGACAAAAGCCAACGTGATTTTCTGGCACAAACTGCTTAATCTGTCCTGTCGTCTTTATGACAGACGTCTTCTATTAATTCCACATGTGTCATGCACATGTATGATTATAAAAGCATACAATGAGCCTGTAATGCATGATATTAATTAATGCGTACAAATTGCGCCAGTCTGCTGTCTGAAGGCCCACGTTTTTGCATTTGAAGCAATGCTTAATTTCCAAATTAGCATTTGTTCCATTAAACTTCCATTAAACATCAACCTCATATTTGCTTATTGTTGTTGTTCACATGTTGTGTTTTGACTGCTCCTGTTGTCAGAGGGGGATGCTGTTGAAATGTTATTTCAGTGTTCCATTAGTGTTGTGAGCCTCAAACAGGTCCAGAGGGGCTGAGAGAGACTGTCCCACAATGCCTTGGGGATAGCTGGCTGTAATTAAATTGTTTTCGTCCCCACACCCCACCCCTTTAATTAAATCAGCAGGTTCCCCCTCACCTCTCTGGGCTGGGGTAACAGGACCTTGTTAGGTCTCGGCTGCCGCTCTCTAATTGGTTAATTAGGCCTAAAGTGCTCTCTGTGTTAGCGCCAGGTTCGCTGTCTCCAGACCGCCATGTTGTTTTTCTGTGTTTAGTTGTAAATGGTAATTAAACTTGGCTAATGGAACACGGTGGAGACAAAGTGTTTCAAATTTTGGCTTTGATTTTATTTGTATTTTCCACTCTCTGTAAGCACCCTCAAATAATTTATAACATTTTTCATGTCCGTCCTATGGGCTTCAGAACTTTAATACACAGATCATGTATTTTAATAAAGCTTATCTGATTTTTGGCTTTATGGATGACCTAAAGCATGACCCCCTTGACATAGAAAATGTATTGTAAATTTTTACCTTACTTTGTTCTCTATGTTTGATTTTGTGTGTGTGTGTGTGTGTGTGTGGTTAATTGGCCTGGGTCTGAACCCCTTAGAGGTGAATAGCTATTTACTCAGCCAATTAACTCAGCCCCACAACACTGCAGCACACAGCACTGATAACTCACAACACAAGGCCTGTAAATTAAAAATGCTTCAGGCTCTCTCTTTATTTCTCTCTCACTCACTCTGTTTTTCTCTCTTACACACACACCCACACCAATCTTACCACATGCCGCACATGATAATGCCAGGAAATAACTCATTATTCTAATCATTTTCCTCTTGTAATTTTCATGTGCACTACAACATGACCATAGCAAACTGTTTGTCTCGTTTGGTATTATATCCAGGTAACCATCTTTTAGGGCAGACATTTTAGATCAAGGATGATCCCCAGTTTTTTTAAAATCCAGATGCTCATTTACCAGATTATTCTTCTCTATTCTGTTCTGTTTAGTCTTCTAGTATCATCTTGACAGGATGCATTTGAGCTGCATAAATGCCACAAAAATGTGCATTCTCAAAGACTCAAATGGCATAAATGCATTTACACAGGAATTACAATTGCAGAAATAATAATGAATATGACATGAAATGGTAATTAAAAATATAACATTTTAAATAAAATTTGAAATTTGAAAATTTATACTTTGCCATAAAGTTTGAGGCTTTCCTTATGTAGCATAAGAGCTGGCATGTTTTAATATAGTTTTAAAACTGCAATTATCAACTTTTGCTTGCCTCTTGCCACCTCTGTTCAAAACATAAAATTGCAAGTTATTTGTGGACTTATTTTCTTAACATAGATGACACGTTTAAATTCTAATCAATTACTGCATAGTGAAGCATTGTGTCTTTACACAGACTATGGAGCTGGCACAGAGCCTTCTCAAAGCAGCACTACCTGTGTAAAAACCCTTAGTATACCCTTAGTTATTAGTATGTACTGTATAGTAATCTTGAAGTTACTAAAGTGCACATATGACCTTACTTCTTTTATTGTTGACACATTGTTTTATTCTTTGTTTTATTCTATTGTTTTCTATGTAAGGAGCAGGAGTCATTCTAATCATGAACACTGGTTGGTGGTGGATCCAGATATAGAAATGTTGGTCATGTTTTGTAATGAAAGTTCTTTTCACTAACAGCAAGCGCCAACGTTTGTAATGTTCTGTTGATGCGCCACACTGAGCTGGCAGAGGGCATCAGTGTCCTGGATGACAAAGGCAATGTGGTGGGCACCTCAAAACTGGCTGCTAGGCATGTGAGTAAGCTCTGGTTATACATCCTTTTGGATGTTCAAGGTGAAAGATCACTCTTAGCATACAGCTGTGTTGCACCACTATACCCTTTCAAAATCTCTTTTTTATTCAGGCTTTGAAGGAGACGGCCCTGACACGTGTTGTGCTGCCCATGCCTATCCTACTGCTGCCACCTATAGTGATGACCATGCTGGAAAGGTTAGAATTTTTTTTAAATCCTCACTTGAACTTGAACTAGCAGAGAGCTATTTTTACAGGTTATCCAGTAGAGTAGAGGAAAGTTTTGAAGTGGGGGTGGGGCATGATGATCTGTTTGTGATGTCATGACACAGTGGCTTGTGTGACACAGTGTCATAAATATTATTTAGGTTGTTTCTGATGTTGTTGGATAACTTTCCAGTACTGCGAGGTATAGCACAACACATATATGATTTTCCTATGCACTAAAACACTGCAGACATGAGATCCTTTTTTTACTTTTATTTATTTATAACTGTGCAGCACCCTGACAGTATGGGGTGTTTTGTAGATCAGTGTATTTATACATCAGACATCAGAATTGTATCTCAGTGTGGGGGCAGAAATTACCTTTACCTGTTTAAAAAAATCATGTACTAAAAGAATGGTGAATAATAGCTTATGCTGTTATTGCTTAAGTATACTAAGTAGGAATGTACTTTTAATACCAACCAACAGAAGAACACATTTTAATCAGACTATGTTCATTTGAGTGGCTACAGTTCTGACTCCCAGAAATCACACATCCTCTCAAACTTCAGCTATTAGGAGATCATTCGTAATGATATATCCAGATGTATTTGTTTGTTTGATATGGTTAGCTGTTTTGTATGGTCCATATTCTGTCTTGTATGCAGTTGGCCTTTTGTATACATTGGGATTTAAAGGTCCAAGAAGCCACATTGAAAATCTGTAAAAAATAAACGTAACACCTTTGTACAAAAGGACAGGCTTTATATTGCATTGAAGCACACAGATTGTTTTGTGGAACATTCCACAAAACAATCTGTTGGTATGCTAATGGTATGCTAATCATTAAAATATATTAATACAGTTTCACTGGTGGTCTCAGATTTTTGGAAACCAGTATATGTACACAATTGGTTCATTAAAAGACTTTATGACTGATAGACTCTGTGGCAACCTTCTTAAATTCTTCCTACTCTGCAGGTGTGTACGACTGTGTTTGTGTGTGTAGGTGTGTCTGTATGTTACCTGCAGTACATGGTGAGTTGTCCTCTGCTATGCTGCCTGTCAGCTTACCCTCACTGGCTCTCAATGGAGCAAGAGGAGAGGTGCGGGTGGGTCAGTGGTTTCAGGGTGGGGCTGAGCGACAGGGGGATCCTTGATTAATTAGAGCGCTGAGAGGAGTCTGTATGATATATGTGTGCTATTTAAACCCTTCACCTGTTTCTCTGGCTGTGTCCAAAACTGAAGGCAGCTGCCTTGCTTTCTTGCTGCTCATTCAATCACTCTGGCTTAACAGGCAGCATTATTGTATCAAGATAGTGTGTATGGAAACTGCTTTCAGACAGTCTTTCATGGTACCATGATATCAAGTCTAATGATCTAGAACAAACTAAGGTAAGCTTTAAATGTAATAAAGTATTTACTTGTGGGTATTGATGAATAATTGTCCTCTTTAAGCCCTCCATCAGGTGCTAGCTTTATTATCTTCACCAATCACCAACCCTCATGCAAAGGATTGTGGGATATCATAGACAGTTTGCTGCCTTTAAAAACCCACCAAAACGCAGACATTTTAGCAGGCAGGATATGACACATTTGATCTTTGAATTCAGTTGTGTCTGCCTCTGTATACTGCTACTAAAGTCAGTGTTTTACAGATATTAGACACAGCCTTTTATTACACCTAATACTGTACAGCTCTTCATCTCAGCTTTAATTTTCCCTTCTCTCTCTGTCTCTCTCTCTTCACTAAAGAGTGACAGATGATTGTGACGATTTATTTGCAGAGCAGTTGACGGACATGATAAAAGGTCTTTAACATACTTCTCTCTTTCCTCCGTAATCTTTCTCTCCTTTTCTTTCTCTCCACAAACATACACACAAGCATGCACACAGGAGAGAGCAAGTTTCTGGTGGCCAATTAAAGCTCATCATGCGTATGTGTTGATGAAGTCATCATTAAGCAGCCGCTGCCTTCATTAAAGCAGGACTACTCTGGAGGACTCCTGCAGAGCACGCTATCCCACAACCCCCCATGCGAACTGCGGCCAGGGAGGGAGGGGGAGGTGTCAGAGAGCAGTTGCGCGGCACACAGAACGTGTCAGCGTTTGTGTTTAATAATCACAGGAATGCTCATGATTTTGCGATTGCACTGGCCTGCCAATAATGTATGCATTTTTTTATGGGTATTTGTACGTTAGGCTCCCCCTTCTGCAGAAGCACCCTCGTCTTGTGCTGCCCGTTCACAGCATGGTGTGTTTGTCCGCGTTTGGTGCAGCTCTGCCTGTTGCCATAAGTTTATTCCCTCAAAACAGTCAGGTGAGCGCACACACGCTTCCACACTCACACGACAGGCACAGACTCTCTCCACTTCACTTTCTCCCTCTAGTTTTCTCTGTCTCTCCCTTTGTCTGTCATGAAGATGGTTATGGTTTAAAATGGTGTTTATTAAGCTGTTCATCCATATGGTTGCTGAACCGCAGACATATGTGCTGCCAACTACATCTATTCCACTCCCACCCCTCCCCTCCTCCTCGCCTCTCACTCCCTCGCTCCCTCTTTACACTTTTCTGAGGGTTCCAGACGAACGCTCCCAAAAAGCTCCACTCCTGTCCTCCCCCCACCTTTTCACACCCCACAGGATGTCTGTTTCAGATTCTGCCTCACACACTCACACACTCACTGCCATCTGTTTCTGAGCAAAATATTGCAAGTTTTGGCCCTGGTTTGGATATTTACCAGTGTTCACTGCTTCATTTTAGCTTTTTATGATGGTTGAAGTGTCAGTTTCGACTGTGAAAAATGCTTGAGGCAGGAAAGACATGGCACACTTTTAATTCTCATTTGATTAAACATTTGAAACATCCTAATGACTTAATGATTGTTGTGAATGGTTATCTCATCATACCCAACTGATAAGCATCCTGTCAGTAGAAAAACTAAACAAAACCAAAACAGCTTTAGTTACAATGTTGTTTTATAATACAACCTTATAATAACCCTTTTTATTTTATTTTTATTTTTGTTTTATTGTTCTCTCAGTGATTTAGCTGCAACTAAATTAATATAACAATTAGAGATACATCTGTAAATGAATAAAGTATGAATAACGCTGTAAAAGATTCTTGGCTGACCTCAGCTACTTTTATATGACTTACAGTTATCTGTGTGTTCATGCACATGCATATTCTGACTGCACCTGCATTCTGTCCCATAGATCCATGTGTCACAACTAGAGCCCGAGATCTCTGCTGCAACAGAGTGCAAGATCCTCACCTACAACAAGGGCCTTTAACCAATCAGAATGCTTGACACCTGGTAACTAATAGCTTAACCCCTCATGGTAATACTGAAATGTAAACAGAAAAGAACTGTGTTATTGCAGAATTTGATGCACACCAATTCTAATGCTTGTTATTGCTTCTCAATGGATTGTTCATGCTGTGTGTGAATGTAAATCCTCTCTCGCATACAGAGACAGACTCACACCAGTGCTAATCATCCTTTTTGCATGCACTTGAACACGGAAGCAGTAAATTACACTAAGATTTTAGGACATTTTTAGCAATGTGAAAAATATGATACTTTTTGAATTTGACTATGATGTACTTAACCGTAACCTCCTGTTTGCCTATAGAACCTACAAAATGATTAACCTTCCAACTAAAACAATACTTTGCTATAATTGTCCATGTAAATGAATTTTACAAACTGTAAATTAAATTGTGAAACAGTAAATTAACACACTGTTTACCCATCTGTTGTCTCTTATTCAATTTTGAGATTTTAAACGTTTTAAAAAGAAGAGTATTTTGTCAATTTTCTACCACAGTACAATATTATTTTCCTTTAATACATTAATAAATATTAAATAGAAAATCATGGAAGTGATGATAAATTGACATTATTTTCCATTTAGAAAAGATATAGTTAAATTAAAAGTCTTTGTCCTTCTATTCTTATTGAATTTCTGTTTCTAGTTTTATAGAATTTTCCCTAAAATGGATCAAAAATAAACACAAATTTAACAAAGTTTTAGTCTATATGACTGTATACAGTGTCCCTATAAAATATTTGAATGATTAAGCTAAATTTAAATATATACTATGTTCATTATATAACAAAATACTTTTAATATTTATATTAAAAATTATATTATCTTTTTATATATTTTATTTTATAATATTTTTAATGTATACCCAAAATTTTCTAAATAAATATATAGCACTTTATAAGTAGAAAATTTCAGAAAAAAAAACAAATGTTTTATAACTTCATACATTTTAATTGATAAAACAGTAGATACGCTATTCAAAATAAAAACAAAAACACACTTTTTCATTGTCAGACATGGGGGCGATATGTCCATAGTTTTTCATAGTTAATGTGTCCATGTCTGTAGTTAATAAGATGAACTACACGTCGTTCATTACTTTGTTAGTACAGCTCTGTGATTTACAGTCAGTAAATTATTACAGAAAGTAGAAAAACCTCATTACATTTTGTCCATAACTTGTATTGTGTTTTCGACATATATATTTACTTTATACATAATACTTAAAGTATACTTATTTACTTGAATACTGAAATTGTACACATAAAAAATATGATAAAATCAAGTGCTTTTCATTTTTCTTAGTTTAAGAACATAGAAATCTTTAAACACAGTCATGCTTAATGAACGGAAACACTGTGTACACAAGGGTTCAATTGCTGGTTTACTTTGTTCTTTTTCCATCCATTTGTTTTGAATCATTAAATGATTGTATCTCTGCTTATATTTTGTTATGTTTCAGTTCCTTTGTCAGGGCTGTAAAATGATTCCTGTAAACTTCTATTTTATCGTTAGATCCATCACGAGAATGAAGGAGAGGACCTGTTTGTTTTTTTACCTGGTTGTCACGGGAACAGATCACAAGGGGCCATAGCGAGGAGAGACATGACATGAAGCCGCATGTAGAAGCATTAACTATGTAGGACCGCCTTACAAATGTTCTTATTCACAGTTGCACAACCTGCACAACCCCTTAACTGGGGTTATATGGAGGATATCATTGGTGCTTATTGTCAATTTTTGCCTTTATTTTATAATCAAGGTAAAACTTGTTTATATGGGATTTTGTAATGCATCCATTGCTGGACTCGAACTTGAATTTCTATTAACAGTTCTCTTGTATCGCCAGCACATGTATCACCCACTGCACCACAACATTTGTCATGGTTTGAGGACTAATTAAGCACTCTGAGACTTGTAATGACAGGCATAGGTACAATAATTCAACTAAACATTTTGTTCATCATGTTATTAATCAGTTAAATTGACATCATATCATATGATCATATTTTGAAATGTCTTTCCACACTTTCCAGTGTAACTTTTTAATTTGCAAGAAAAATACCCTGTGAAAGTGTTTTAAGATAATAGTTTGTTAACCCGGATGACACTGTGGGGTACCTCTCAGTGCAGGCAAGCAGCCAAACATGTTCCACTAGAGCTGCACTCTGCATCATCAAGCTGCTGCAGGTTCTGTGTAGCTCCATTAATTCACTGTGCTTAAAAAATGCATTAAAAATGTCTTACAGATTGTACAATATCACAAAAAGAAACGTGTGTTTGCAGCTCTTCCTGTTTCACATGCTCCAGCAACCACCCATCTTTCTCTCAATCTCTTTCCCTTCCTCTTCAGGGAATGCATGGAATGTGTGATGTAAAGCTACAGAGGATGTGATGTGTGCACCTGCACACAGGATTGGATATCTGATAGCCTCAAAACACGGGCGCAAAAACAATCTTTTTTCACTCTCTGTCTCAATACACTCTTGACAGTGATACTCAGGTGTCATCAGTTGGTGCGTTTCACTCTCACAACCCCTCTGCACACTACAGGCTTGGGGTCGAATCTTAAGGTGATAGGTCAACCACAGGTTTGTTTAACACAATCTGCCTCTGTTTCTTTTGACAGGAAGTTGGCAAGGTGAGATGAGAGGAAAATTGCCGGCAGGTGTTTTCTAAGAATGTATGTTTTACAAATGTTTTACAAATGGTTTTACAATGGTTGTATTCAATAGTTTCATGACAAAATGGACAGTAATTTTTAACTGTTTTAATTAACATTTTGTTGACAACAAGTTAGTAATGAGGTTTGTCTCTGAATCAAAACGTATTTATTTTGGACATTTTTGATCATTTTTTCTAGAAAATGTATTTCGGTGAATGAAGCTACTGTGTTAATTGGCAAACATTCATCTTACTTTACAACTCTGTTAGATCTGTTAGAGAGAAACCTGCAAACATCAGCCTGTATTTAGCAATAGGCCTACTGAATGACAGCATACACACACTCTTCCTGTTACACTCAAACACTGCAGATTTACAGCACTCGCTAACACAAATTCCTACACTCTTTTAGATATAGACACCATTATTTACACAGACACATACACATTTGCCTTTGTGCTGTGGGTACAGGATGGCTCATGTTAAAACTGGCTGGTAAACTGATTCCTTATATAATTTACATCATTTTAGGCTAGTAGTCAGTTGGTGCAAACATTTCTTTTTTTAAATAATTAAAATAACTCCCACCAAATTTCATTTGCATATCTGCAAGCATTTGGAAGTCTAGAAATTTAGAATATCAGGTTGCATCTTTTAAAATGAAATAAAAATCCATTAAAATGCAAAGGCAAAGACAACAATAATAACTAAACAATAACTAAAAATATTGACTTCGGGTCAGCCTTGCAAAAGCTCACTTGTTTTCAAGTACAATTTCTTTTAAGAAAGACAGAGCAACAGATTAATAGATGGATAAGATGATATTCTCTTACAGGAGATATCTGTTAAACATTGGTTAATTCCAGCAGAGGTATTTTAATCAACCAAGGTAATCTGTCCTCAGAGTACATTACACACATACACCACACCCAGGTGGTCAGGTCCTCTGCAGTTAGGTTTGGAATCTGAAATATCATGGCTAATAACATTAAATAAATAGTGCTTTTCTTGGTCTTGTGTGTTCATTTGGACACTGTCTTTGTTTGTTTTAGGCATCAGACATCACATCAATGTCCTCAGATCCGGTCTGTTTGGTGGCAATTCTCCAGCGGTTAATATGGTGGTTTCCCTTCTTCTTCTGTGTGCACTCTGGGCCTTCTTCCTCTAGTTTCTGTCTCTTATACTTGGTTCTGCGGTTCTGGAACCACACCTTCACCTGAATGGAGCAGAAGTCCACATAAGTGCCAATCAGAAGATGTCTGTGAGTAACTTTGCAATACCAGTGTTTTCTACAGTATTGCAGCAAAGGCCAAAATAACCCCACAATAGTAAAAAAATGCTTTCATTTATTTACTTTATAAGCTAAGGTCTGCTTTGGCAATGCTAAATAAATAATGTAATTTGTGACTTAATCAGTTAAAAAAACTTATAATGCTATATTAACAAACATAGCAATAGGTATAAGGCAAGTAAACGCCGAGATTTATTTATATTTTACCAAAATTACCTGTTTATAGCCTTGGTTAATGACCAAGCTAAAGATTTTTATTCGTATTGTCTATCTGATGGTATGTTGAGGAACACTAAGATAAAATTACATTGCCAGGATTAAATGAAATATAAAACACAAGTTTATGTTCTGTTCTATATTTTAAAAAAAATTGAATCCACATCATTATGGCGTTTAAACCAGCACGTACTAGTAAAACATCATTGCGAGAGCTGCAGTTCTAAAGGTGCTGAACTAGGTCTGAAACACGCGCCAATAAATACAATACAATAAATACATTTTAAATACATTTTAATAAAATGAGTAAATTTAGCTTCGTTAATACGTTGTTTTAAAAATACTGACGTCACATTCACAGAATATAATGAAAGTGCCTCAAGGTGACGTAATAAACCGTGATTGCGCGTCTTGTGGGTCGCCATAAGAGGCTCTGCATTTACCACTTAGTCTATAGGTGTGCTTAGCGCTGTGCTTACAAACGTGTTTACTGGCTACTTAGACAAAGATTTTTTTTGGGAAACCCGCCGGAAAAATTAAGCAGGCTGCTGCTTACGTGCAAATGAAGTTTTAGTTTAAGAAACCTAGCCACAGTTTTCAGTCTCCTACTCATTGTACAATATTTCCTATTAGCCTTAATGTCGTCATTTTTTCATAATCTTTATTACTGTATGCTTTTTGCACATTATTTATTTATTACATTTATTACATACTAATACATTAGTATTATTTAAATAAAAAGTGCGTTTTAAGCCTAATTATTCGTTTATGATTTTACACTGTTATAGTATTGATATGCTGTTATACTTTTAATGGTGTGACAGTTCAATAAGGAACTTATTTTTCTATTTTTTTAATTAAGAATAGTATTTGGGTGCTAAAATATTTTACTTTGAATAGATTTTCTGTGAGCATGGTGTCAAAAGACTACACAACAACTTTCACTGTGTGATTTATAGAATAAACTTCCTAATGTTTACCTGGGTCTCAGATAGACTGAGGCTGTTAGCAAGCTGTTTCCGTTCGGCTCCTACAACGTAATGGTTTTTCTCGAAGGCGCGTTCAAGGCGCAGCAGCTGAGACGGTGAGAACGCGGTGCGGATGCGTTTGGGCTTCCTAGCGAAAGGTCCATGCAGTAACAACGTGTCCTGTGAGACGTCGTTACCTACAAAACAAATAGGTTATTAATAAGAACTGAAGAACAAGTCGATATTTCGTGACTTTCAGTTTACACAGTTAGGCAGAATTGATTTGCAGTGAGCACATTACTTGGCAGCTTGAAGTAGCGTTGCCATGCAGACAACTGATTGAGGAACCTAAAGGAAGAATATGAACGTTTCCTCGTTTAGGTCTATATTGTTGTAAACGATCTTTCTAAATATGCACACTTTTAAGATTCAATTTTTTTTGCATGTATTATTCAAATTTTTGGCCTATTACAACCGAATACCATTTTCAGGGCCTTTTTGTTTATTTACTCTACTTGGTGTATATGATTTCATTAATTGATATAAATTGTTAAAATTTTACAAACTATATTTTCTGCGTTTTAGGTTTAAAGCTAATTCTAAACTGTATCTATTGACCTTAAATGACATTCCAATATGAGTTTTGGTGCCTTTATAATGATAAACAGATTTAAAATTAAACTCCAAACATTACTATTCCGAATCTGAGCAAGATTGTTGTTAAATTATTGTTTTAATGATTTATTTCTCACTAATTAAAAAACAATTTACACAATGCATAGATTCAACATAATTATTGAAAATAAATGTAAATATTTGAAATATATATGTTAAAAAGATACAAATTTCCAAATAATATAAACATTTAATAAAGCAAGTCTATAATTTATAAATATTTCACTTTAAAGTCCATATAACTGCCCTTTATTTTTTTAAATTGGTGGCAATTTGATTTCCCTGCTATTTGTTACGCAAGCATTAAACTGAATTGCCATAATGGAAAACAGATCAATCTAAAACTTTATTCGCTTGGCCGGCAAATTTAAATTGTGTTAATAAGAGATCTCCACCAAACAAGTCGGCAAATAATCGGCTAGATTTAAGTTACTAGTGATTCAAGTACCGAACTTAGACATCTTCAAAGGTCTTCCCTGTTGCACTATTATTAAACTAATAAATAGGCAAGCAGGAGTGCCTAAGGTAGTCATTTAAAGTCCAGAATAAAATAATTTGTTGAATGACCATGTGCAAAAGAATTGTGATACAAATGGTGTAACGAGTTCATCATTGGGACAGATTCCTCGTCTGTCATTAGTTTTCATTGCAGTGACACTGATAAGAACGCGATAGGGTGGCATGCTGGACACAGTACGAATCAGAGTAACCTAATTAATTAAGATACAAAGATGACGCATTTACACGTAGGTCGCCTTGAACACTCGAAGAAATAGACATTTACATAATGATACGTTACTTTGCATTGGTAATTACACAAGTCTCACAAACTGCGCCGAAGGGCTACATATTAAAAACTTGTATTTTTACGTTGAAAGCGAACGGCCTAAAACTGCTAAAAATCTCAAGTTCAAGATCTGGTTATACTGTTATTAATACTTTTCTCCAAAGTTGTGGTTAACATGTTTATTCTGTGAGAATTGACAATGCGCTGTTGTGCGTGGACACAGTGTAATCCTATTCCGTGTATTCCGCGTTTAAGTGGCGCCGCAGGGCTTGACCAGAAGACCAGAATTTGAGATTTTCATCTGACCCTTATCTGACGTTAGTGACATCCAGCTATCAGTGTTATCCAGCTCCACGGTGATAAAGCCGAAGGCAAACATTTTAATTTATTTCATATTTTAGCTTATATATATATATATATATATATATGTATATGTATATTGGCATACACATATATGTTATGCTATATTGGATTTATTATAAACGATATATTTCAATAAATATATATATATATATTTCCTAAATTTCTTACCTTGAAACCGATGGCCAAAAAATCTGTTCCTTAAAACCCATGGGTAGAAATTTAGTGGTTCACGATTCTGGGTGCCAAAGAAGTGCGGGTGCTGGAGGTGCGTGCTGCCGAGCTGGTGTGGGTGCATGCTCAGAGGTGCATGGTTCACAGTCTCCGAAAACACCAATTCGGGATTTGGGTAAAGCGCACGGCCTGCGGGGCTTTGATAGCCGTTAAGAAAACTGTCAGCGGGCGCTGTGTAGCTTATGGCGGTAGGGCGAATAGGGTCTTCTGGTGTTAAGGGACTTTCCTTGGCCACCAAAGATTCAATCGTAAAACAACGCTTTCCTGTTGCCGAGAACATTGTCCGTGGGGGTACCAGTTCAGTCCAACAGATGAGGTACCTTAACCTCCTTTAAGAACCTCCTTTTAGTGATCTCTGTCAGTAGCAGCGAAATTTAAAGAGACATTGTACTATAGTCAGAAGCAATATTATTATTATTATTCCCTACTTTGACCAATTGAAATGTAATCCATCGATCCCCACGTGTCCATAAATCATACATGTATAAAGTGAAAACACAGGCTGGGAGCCACCGATTTAGATTTGAGGGACGCCACACAGTGTCGTGTTAGACCTACACTCATTGGATGAAAGCCCTGGTAGCATATAGCTCAGCGGTGGGCGGGTCCTGCATTCATTTGGGTCAGATAATGAACTCCATTAGTTTGATCATTCACTTCAATAGAGATGCCTCCAACAGGTCAATTCCTACACACTGGATGATCAAAAATATGTTTTCTTGTCACACTTCCAACAGTGCTGCCTGCAGAGTTCATTAAACAAATCTATTCGTCTGTTCCAGCTTTTCATTTAGGCTTTTACAAAAAATTGTTATGCGTTTTAACCTTTTTTTCATAAACTTCGTATATGAATGTATTTTTTAACTATTCATGAATATATAGTGATTGTGAGCAATAGTGATGTTAGCCTAATCATAACAGCAACGCATTTGTTGCTCTGAAAATAATATTGTACATTGTAGCATAACCTGGAAGTTTTTTCTCAATTAGCCAATACCAATATGTCTATTAGCCATACAAGTTTATTATATTAAATCTGAAACCATTAGTATGTTGTCCTACACATATAAAAGGTGTAGAAGGGATGCGAAGCGTTGTGTCCGAGTTCACCAGGGGAGCGGAAGCGTTGATTGGATCTGTCACACTTGCAATAGGTTTCGATGTTATTTCCAATATCCTTCATTTTTGTAGACAATTAGTTAATTAGGTTTCGCACAATTCTGCACAAATAGGTTGTTTGTTTTTTATGTATTGGGTACATAACAACAACAAAAATAGGCAATAATTTCCAAAAGTGTCCATAACTGTAAATAGCAGTGTGTTAGTTATTTATATACCATTTCCTTTCTTTTAAAAGCAAAGAGCTGCTGACTTCCATTGTGACTTTCCGTTAGATAAAGAGTTTTGTCACAGAAAATGCAGTGATCCCACTTTTGACAGTGTTATACAAGCTATGATACAGTCATCTTTGAGTCTTTAAAGTTTTAAGACATTTTAGTAGTTGACTGGCGATAATAATCAGAAGCCACTGACCCGTTTACGCAGTACTGTATTAACTGTATTAAATATTCACTCCGTAGTTTTCAGAACTGGACACTGATAACATCTGATAGCAGGCCAAGCCCCGGCACCTGTTTCCGATCATTCACCCGGTCAGCGTACTGGGCTCAAGACGCCTCTTTTGAGGTTTGTCCAGGTTACGCGATTGAATTATTAAAAAAATAAAAACTGTTTTACAACTCGCTCTTGGAGTTGAATAGAGTTTCATAGTTCATGAACTTTTACCTCGCTATTAATTTACTGGCTGATGTATATTTGCCTTGAGGGATTATTCAGGGAACGTTTCATGTTGTGCTTTTAAAGGTAATAATTAGACTAATGTTGGACAAGTTCGTTAACTCCATTGAGTCAGAAAATCATTACAGTTGGGCATTAGTTAGCAGAACATGTTGAGCGCCTATTTGGAAAGCCAAAAGCCTGTGAATGCACGCGTTCAGGGCGTAAGAATGGTCTCTGTAAATTGACAAACGAAGAAAATAACAACTACAAATTGAGCCGTATTAGTTGTTTAGGTCATAGGGTATTGGCTATTCATGTAATTTAAGTACTTGTTTGATCTATCTCTGGTGAATAAAGCGCTTAAAACAATTTTTCTGCACGTTGTAGCAGACAGACAATTAGAAGTCTATTTGCAGTATATTAGCATTATATTAGCAATAAACTTCTAATTTGCACAGCGTCCAAAACATTCACATCAAATATTAAACAACATTTTATATAACGATTTTATTAGTGTTAATTAATGTCTGTTAACAGGTAACGTCATGATTGGTTAAAGTTTTAAAATACATTTTTACAGAAATATCTGCTTGTTGCCGAAACCTTCTCAGCATGATAGTGTCATAAATATACTCCGCTTTTCTGGGATGGCTGTGTCCATAAGACACAAGCAAAGATCAATGAATCATAATTTGCGTAACGTCACACAAATTACATTTTCATATTTCATATACATCAGTTCCCATGCACATCAGGAATATAGTACGTGTTCACTCATATAATTATTTTAAACAATCCAAATGGATCTTCACTGCGCCATACGTGGACCTGAAGGTGAAATGAAAAGACTGGGAGTGAGAGCTAGTGAGACTTCTCAATGTTTCCGTCTGCCACTCTTCTCTCTTGTTCCATAATTAAGAGCTCATGGAATCTGTAATGAATGCTAATGGGGCAACCAGCCATCTGCACAAACACAGAATTAAAAACTACCATGCTGAGACAGATAGAGAGAGAGAGGTAGAGAAATGGATGAGGATGAGAGACCTCAAACAACCACAAGGAATCATGTTAAAGGAAAGACAAGGCATACTCTCTCTCTCTCTCTCTCTTTAATCGGAAATCTTTTAGCTGTGATTTTTCAGGTTGAAGACGCAATCATAAATTCATAGCACATGACAAAAGAAAACGTATTACCTATGAACACATAACAGGAGGCTTCATTTTCTTGTTTTTGTGTTTGCAAAGAAAATATTTATATAATAAAATATTTGTATGTACATTTGTGTGTGCGTAGCCTTTAAATAACATTGGATGGATTCCATTTATAATAGTTGATTCCACCAATGGCCACCAGTGTATCTGACAGAGCTGTAACGTTAAAACAAAAACGTTAAAACGTTACTGAAGGTCTTTACATTTAGTAAAGACTCATTTTTGTTTTGTTCTTAATTTTGTTTAGGAAAAAAGTTAATGAAAAAAACTGCTAAAAAAGGTTTTCTCACATTGTTACAAGTTACTACCCCCACTAGCTTTTACAATTTATTCTGGATTTGTTAGAATGATACAGAATACATATTTAAAACAGTACTTAAATGGGCTTTAGAGCCTAGTTGCCCTGTTTATTTAAAACCACTGCAATCAGTAGCAGTAACTGTTTTGCAGTTAATTTCTGCCCTCTTGTGGTACAAAATGTGAATTTGACTAGCACACGGTTTCGCTTAGTTAATATATATGAGGCTGCTGATGTAAACTTATAAGGTAAACGAGAAAAATGCATACAATTTGAAGGTAATATATTAATTTGATTTTATAGTACATTTACATTCGCATCTTTGTGGAGCAACAAATTATTTGCAGCGGACATGATTTATGATTCCATTTATGAAACGCTTGTAATGTTGATTTATTACTGTAACTGTATCTACTGCAACTTTCCAACCATTCCAACTTTTTCATCAATAACGATAACAGAACACATAAACTAAATCTGAAATGGGAATTTATTGGATGATCTTTGTATTTGACAGTTACAAACAATCTTGATAAAAATATATAAAAACAATAAATATATAAATAAATACAAATAAAATAAATAAATGATATTATGAATTGTCACAGATAAATACAAATATTAGCCAGATGCATACAACTTTTGCAAGTTATCTTTGATGTATTCCAGGAAGACTTTAGGAGACTTTGGTGTCCTCCACATCTCCTTTTCCATGTTGTTATTCAGTTGCTTCAAAGAAGGCAAAAAATATATAATTTATAAAACTTTATAAAGCTTAAGTACCAAACTAATGTAATGTCACTTTCCTCTCTTCATTTTAATTAACCAAGAGCAATAACATGGCAGCTATACAAGGAATATAAAGCAGTCATTACCTCTAGTCTTCTAAAGAAGTTACAGATCCTCTTTGGTGTTTGGTGAACGCAACTGATGTTGAACACTTTCAGGCCAGATTTAATGAAGTTATATACACTGCTGCTCTGTATAATGGAAGGAAACAACATCATGATATTTACTGTTGTATTTAATAATATGATATAATAGGCTAAATAAAGTATAATATATTGTAAGCGATATGATCACATTGCCTTAAAATGCACACTAAATGATCTTACAGCTGTACTTCCTGATATCACCTCATTTAAAGGGTTATCGTGGTTATTATATAAACATGCATTTTCTGTAAAGCTGCTTTAAAACAATTTAAAACAATAATTTTATACAAATATGTACAAATAAATGTGAATTGAATTGATTGTGAATTGTTTCCTGCACCACCACAAGAAGCTTAAAAATTTATAAATGATACACATCATCTAACTGATTGTAAGCTGTAACAATGCTCATGTCTTACCAAATGTTGGGAAAAGTCAACACATTTGCATCCTGGTTCCTAGATTACAAAAGAATCCATGATTATTGACATTATTAATGCAAATTTGCCTATAGTACCTGTAGCGTAAAGCCAACCGGCTTGTTACTTCTTTAGTGTCAAAGATTCACATACTACAACATGCAAGTGGAAAGGAAGTTAGAGCAGTGCACAAGTGTGATACTATCTTGCGCTTTTCTGACAAGCATTAGTCTGTGGTTCAAAAGCAAGAGATGCGGCGCATTAACTAATGACTGTGCACAGTAATAATTGTGCACTTTCTGAAGCCAGCACTCACTCCAAGATCTGTGAATGTTTCGCAATGAAGCAAAAACAGTAAGTACCTACCTTTATCTCATCACAATTTTCTGGGCAGTTCTGTAAATCAAAAAGAAAAATGTCAGATCTTTCGAGAAAAATAGTTATAAGAGTCTTGATAACCATAGTTTGTTCCATAAGGTTTATTACTTACCAGCAGTGTTTTGTTGTTTGGCAGTTTCATTTTATTCACCAGGAACTCAAAGTCTGTTTCAAACTCTGCTTTCTGAACGGAAAGACCAATAGCCAAAAGAAACACAAAACATGCACTGGTATTCATTGCTCTCATTTTGAGTTGTCACAATTAAGTTGTCAATAGATCTTCTATTGATGCTCTGTCAAGGTTGAATGCTTCGGCTTTTTAAACTTTTGAATAGAATTGAGTGAAAATTCCATGGAAAAGGGAAATCCCTGTTGTCAGGCAGGGTACTATAGTTATTTGTCATGCTATACCACAGAGGCAGTTTTTCCCTAGAGTGAGTGCCACATCAACGTCTGTTACCTACCATTCATGAACACCCACATTATCTCCTTAATCTCTCAGTTTTGTTGAATCACCTGGTAGATTTGGCAGCGTCATTATGAAAATGTCCTTCAGAATCTCCAATGGGCATCTCTTTGAACACGAGCAGTTTAGGTTCACATTGAGAAATGTTTGTATGTTGGGTGAAAGGTTATCTTTCTGTTAGGGAACTTTTAAACTGAATCACTTTAACCTCATCCACACAGCTCTCCATTGTATTAGCTCCTAATAGCAATTATATCTGTTTTTTTTACTCGCACTGTGCTCATTGAGGACTTTTCTATAATCCATTTTATAACCATTTATTTGGTGTTTAGTTTGATTTCTGTTTTTAGCAGAGTGGCCATCACTAGAAACTAAAGAAACAGTTGATTGTGTTTTTAAGTTTAGCAAGGTTAGCACTGTGACCTCCCATGGCTGACCAGAGTGGGCACTGGTCATAGTACCAAATTGGTCTTGGGTCTGCTCTTAACACTGATTTTGTTTATACTATTTTGGACATTTAAACCCTAGTTTGCCCAATTAAACATTGTTTAAACATTGTTTAAACAGCCATTCTGATTCTTTATGGTGTTATTCTGCTGGTGATCATCTGCATCTCTATCACGGAACTGAACTTTTGCTTTTATCCTGCATAAATGATTTTGAAGAATTGTGAATGGGTTTAAAACATGTTTCTCATTTTGATCATTTGGTAATGTTCTTTTACGAAACATTGCCTAATGGATTTAAATTACAGAAATATTCAGCCATGTGTGTGATAAAGGGGACATTTGATTATACGTTCTATTAACAAAACATTTTACCTACATATATTTAAAACATATATTACCTACTGGAAATACCTATGTGGTTGTAAGGTGGCTATAAAGGCAAGCATATTTCAATGAGTGCTGACTGCAATCTATGGACCACATAGGCAGCTGTCTACCTAAATAGCTATGTAACAGAAATTGAACCTTGTAAGTAACAGATCTGACACCTACTTCATGCAGCAGCTTAAATTAGACTACAGCCTATTGACCAGCTCGACCAACAGGCGAGACTCACCAAATGCTAACATCTGATTTTGACACTAGCTATGTGGCTAAGCTAAACAATTGGTATTGGAAAATAAAAATAAGTTGCTGCCTACATTCTAAGCTAAATATGTTAAAAAACGTAGTCTAGGCAGACAGTCTAGTGCACAGAGGGGATCAGGAAAAATTAATTAATAATAGTACCAGGAAGGGTCAACAGATTTTTTTAACATAGTTTTTGCATAACTGTACACATTACGAGACAAAGACCCTAAATTGTTAGTGATAACACAATACATTACATAAGTAAACATTTAATAGGACAGAAAAATCCCTGTTTATCATTTCTTCTCATCCTATACCCACAATTTTACCACAGGTGCCACAATTACTGTCTATTACCTGGTATTCATGAACACTTTATCTCTTGAATCACATGGTAAATTTGGCAGCATCATAATGAGAAAGTCCTTTAAAATCTCCAATAGGCATCTGTTTGAATATGAATAGTTTAGGTTTATACTGCTACCTTTACATACTTTCCATTAGGGGACCTTTAGACTGATTCACCCTACCCATCTTACAGAAATCTGACATATGGCCATGATATATATATATATATATCTGTGTGTGTGTGGAGACATCTTTTCATTATACAGTGCTGCTTGAAAGTTTGTGAAGCTGTTCAGAGATTTCTGTTGTTTTACCATGATTTTCTTATATCTTCACCTTCATATTTTCTTTATCATCACCTGCTTTTTATAAATTACATGTCAGATGTATGTTGATCAATTGCATATATTTGTTTGGAGGGAATTTTTGGAGTAGCCAAAAAACTACATGAAAGAAGTCAACCCACACATCACCTCTAGTTGCAGACCTCTCTGGCAGCATCTGGGGTAAATGTACATGTGTCTACAATCAGTTAAATAATCAATCAATAAATAATGACAATATATTTAATTACTTAATTAATTACGTTGGAGGATCCAGCTCTCTCTCCACCACGCCACAAAAGGGAACCGTCGCCCGAATATTAATGGAAGTTTCAACAAACTACAAATCCCAGCATGCACCTACCTTGGATCGGATCATTTTCTGTTTGTAACCTGATCGTCATTAGCTCCATTATTTAAACTAGACTCTAAAGTCTCTTAATCTTTGCAAAGTCTTGTTTGCGTAGTGCTGAATTTCTGTGCGGATTCCATTGTTTATTCTGATTGCCTACCGTGTATTGCCTGGATTGTTTATCGTTTGTTGATTCTTTGCCATCTGCCCTTGACTTTTGGATTGTTTATAGGTTATGATTGTTTGCTGCCTGTCTTGACCCACATCCGTTTTCTGATTACTATTCTGTCTCATCTACGTTGTGTTTTGATTACCGTTGACAA
>JAZGTJ010003430.1:15491-35513 GCA_036877575.1 Botia almorhae | reverse complement strand
GGCTGTGTTTGACGAATCGCCAGAATTATTCGTACGTCTCATTGAGCTCTGGTTTAAGTAGGCAAGTGGGTTAAAGGTTAAAACTTGCAGGCCGACACACAGAATGGTTTTCACGTTAGCATTGATAACATGATTGTATTCACATGCAACAGGTGTTGCTAGGTAATATTTCACTAACCAGTAAGTTATCGTGCTTCATGTTTAGTTTAAACGGAGCTTCTTAGTTCCTGACTTCACAACATAACGCACGCGACCAAACAGCACACAGACATGTTTACCAATAAATCCTGTTAAATGTATGATAAACGATACCCTATATATTACATTACACTTATTTTAGAACAAGCTTTACCTGTGTGCTCCGGAGAAGATCTGCAGTTTCAGGGTCAAAGTACAGCTGGGTGTGTTTGAAACGAGGCTACGAATCGTTTGGGAGTCATTTGTTGTGAATCAGTGCTTCAAAGGAGTCGATTCCTCGTATCTTCGCTGTGTCGTGAGTGCTTTGACGTTGGGGAGGCTTGAACAGGGTTGTCGAACTGAACTCAGGCACCTGCTACTGCCTATATGTGTCTGTAACTGATCTCAGGTCAGTTTCATAGTTTAGGTCCGTTTTATCACTTAGGTCGATGAAAGTGATTCGGTCGAACTGATCTATACGCAGTGCTTTTAATATGTCCTCTGAAAGCTTACTGCAAATGCTAGAAGACAACAAAAGGCCACACCGACGCTTGACATTTTACTTTTATTGAAATAAACATTATATAGCACATTTAGATGACAGATGAATGAAAACTCCAGGAATTATAAGGCATTTCAGCTGTGGTCTGCGTTCTTCTTCTTTTGTAATGGCCGCTCATTCGTTCGCAGCGTTACTGCCACCTGCTGTACATAGTGTCAAATACCCCCCACACACACTACACTGAAACTTCATACTCTGCTCAAATCTCCACACAGATCATGGTTCTGATATAAATCACAGCCCCTTACAGTCCAGAGCTACTCCAAACCGTGTCTTGTAAAATATAAACTCCAAAACATACCATCTATTGGTACTTTAACATCGAATTCTCTCTTTCTTTCGGTTAGTCTATCAGCCAGCATAGCCTCTTACAGCCTGACTTGTAGAGGTAGTGCCTCTCTCTAATCATAATCATAGAAAAGTGCATACTTAGGGTACATAAAATAGTAATCCAAGCTCCTCTGTGTTCATTACAGTTGTGTTGACAGGCATATGAAAGGCAGAAAACAATCTGATATGGGCTTCGAATTGTGCCTCACGGGTTGGTTACACAGCTGAAGTAAAATATGACATGGGGAAGTTTCATTCATCTTGCATTTACAATACAGTATTTCCCTAGTGTTCAGTAATGCTTATTATACGATACTATACCTATAATAACAGGTTTCTTCCGGTCTGTTTCAAAAAGGTAAAGAATTTTCCTTTGTAATCTAGTTGTGTATTGAAACTAATTTGACAGACAGGCAGGCAGGCAGGCAGGCAGACAGGCAGACGGATAGATAGATAGACAGATAGATAGATAGACAGATAGATAGATAGATAGATAGACAGATAGACAGATAGATAGATAGATAGATAGATAGATAGATAGATAGATAGATAGATAGATAGATAGATAGATAGATAGATAGATAGATCTTCCACCAGAGGGCGTAGTGTACGGTTAAGGATCATGCTGTGTCGGGCACAATGAGGGGGAGAGACCATATGCGCTCAACTGTAATTCAAAACCGGGCAGGCCAGGGCTGGGCGAAGCCTGACGGAGCGAGACGCGTATTCCCAAAGAAAGAAAGAAAAACAACAGCCGCGCATTGCCGTCTTCTGAGAAAACATGATTTCAGAGGTTTACATCTACTTCTGTATTTGAAGGTGATATTTCCAGACATGTGAACGGTAAGATGCGCATTGCTTATTTAGTTCGCGTTTACGCCGGGGCTTGGCTGTTTGTTTGCCTCTTTGTGACTGGAATATAAATACATTCTGTATTACGAAAAACATGAGTGATATTTCTGTAGTTCGTACCCTTGCTAATGGTTTATTCGGGGCATGGGGGCTTTTGCTCCTTTTTGGGTCTGGATTATTTGAATCCCAATGGTTCATTTGGGTTTCTGCTGCATAAATGAAACTGAGGTTTCTTGGATGGAAAACGAAACGTGGCTTGAACTGGGCTGTGATTTATTTCGCTGAGACAGGGCTACTGCAATTCACCCGTCGCAAAATGAACCTAAAATAGATTTGAAGGCAAGATTTTAAATATATTTTGTATTTACATATATGTATTTCGTTCTGTCTCTAAAAGGCCAGTGTCCTTAGTAGGCTGGTGTGTCACAGCTGTTGTGTGCATATTTTAAAGTAAATCATTTTTAACGCAATGCATTTTAATTAAAGCGTCAAATTATGGCAATAATAAATATAAAAACTTTAACAAAAAAATGACGAACGGACAACAAGGTCACCTCCTCTGTTTACCCATAATTACTAAATTATGATATCATATAGTCCCTTAATCCACTGGCCAATCAGGCGGGGAGAAAGATGTACGCAAAGTTACAAATATTACGAAATTCCGCGAAATGATGGGTTAACTTCACTGGTGGAGCTAGTCAGACTAGTTTAACCACGGTGTGTCTAGTTTTAACAGCGCCAAGTCTGTATGTCTGAAACATTAGATCGCAGGTAATGAGATTTATTAATAAAATATGTCTTTTTTATCCACCAGGTTCACAGACTGTGAGAACTGTCAGGCGTGATGAAAGTCACAAACTGTAAAAGACTCGTATCATGATTTTCTGAATATAAAGGACTTCCTAGTTACCTCCACAGTACGATTCAGGTTAATGGAAAAACAGATCTGTGCGACATGCAGATGACTCGCACCGTCCGCATGTGAGCGGGTACGAGTTCAACCGAGAGCCCATGTGCAGTTAACAGAAACGGTTGAGAAAAGACTTCAGTCATGTCTCTGTCGGTGAGTATGTGTATCTGCATGTACAGTTACTGGAACTATTATGGTTTCATGTGTCAGTCTTGGTATTTTGTGCACCACTGTACAAAAGACCTCAGCTGTCCAATCAGATGATATTAAAAAGCACTGCTGCCAAGGCGTGAGGTGGGGGGACTGGGGGCTCAGCTTGCCCCAGAGCACATTTGTCCTTTGGGGTAAAAAGAGGATGACAAAAGACCCAAAACTGGGGGACAGATGTTAAGCCCCTCACCCACCCACCCTTTTCATTATCATTCACTCAGCAGCTCTTTCCCTTAATCACCATATATCTCTCGTCCGTAATTACAGACCTCAGCTCTTACTTACTCTCTCTGTCAATACTGATTTAACCGTGAAGGCAGTACCCAGCTGATACATTTCCCTAACGTTTCTATTAAGTAACAAAAATGTTATTTTAAATGTTCTAGGTTCATCCAGTTTGTTAGGTGTTGTTAGGTGTTAAATTCTGTCGTGTTTAAATGATATATATGTGTATATATAACTGTGTTGCTTTCTGTTGACCAGATTTGTTTCTTAGCCTCAGTAAGATTTGCCTGTTTGTGTCTTTTTTGAGCGTTTGAATCTTCAGTTGTGAGACAAATGAGGTTTTTCAGTAGTCAGTCATGGCATTTATCACTCTGTGGTTGTCATGATGGGCTGTCTGTTCTGTTTGTGAAGCAAACATGAAAACAAACTTGATTTATGGCCAGTTGCTCAGGAAAGATGCTTTAATTTAGCTTCCCGTTTTCCCCCGACTTCTCTAATCGGCTAAAAGCAGTTAAGAGTTATTTGAGGGCTCACATAAGAGGACACTGGATTTAAACCGTATCTGGATTATGAGCTTTAATGAAATCTAGTGTTTCTGACACACTGGGATCTTCACTTCTGTCATTTCCCTCAAACGACACAACTTAACCCTTTATATCACTCTTATAGCGCTTTTCTAATCCGTCACCTTTCATGAAATATTTATGCAAATGTATGTAGATTTTTATGCATGTATGCATTCATCTTTTGTTACCTTGGTTTTGATAAGTATTGTTTAAAGCCTCCACCTCCCAGCCTTCCATTTTCTACAGCCTTCCTATAAAAATGTCACACTTCATAAATTACCCAATTGTGAGATTTATATCTTTTACTTCTGCTGTCTTTCAGACTGTGCTTGCGAAGGCACTTTTTGACAATGCTGCTGAAAGCCCAGAGGAGTTGGCATTTCGTAAAGGTGATATCTTGATGGTTCTGGACCAGAAGCAGGAAGGTGGACCTGGATGGTGGCTTTGCTCTCTCCATGGTCGGCAAGGCATCGCCCCTGCCAACCGACTCTGCCTTCTTCAAAATTCTCAGACTCCCACTTTAAACACGAGTACAGAAACCCGACGGGCTCCTAATGTGGATTCGGTCCACATGTCACCTAGCCAACAGGGCCGTGTGAACGCACAGAGCACTGACGATCCAGATTCAGTATATCTCTCACCACCCAGCTTAACAGAAGGGGTTTACCAGAGCCCTGGGGCTGCAGCGGTCAGGTCTGGAGAGCTGCAGCACCCTGATGGAGGGAGGCCACGATCACATTCTAGTTCTGGAACCAGGCCTCGTCCTAACTGGGGGGATATGGCTGGGGCAGGGCGACCACGCTCGCCCTCTCTTAAAGGACGGGGTGGTGAGTCAGGGACCCTTTACCAGACACCCGTCTCACCTGCCCCGATAGTGGCACAACACAGATCACAGGGTGCACCAGCGTCAGATTTAGTGTATCTGACTCCAAGTGCTGTTCCAAGATCTGCAGCAGAAACAGGCGGAGAGCCACGGTACTTGATCCCAAAAGATGCAGGAGCTGGACCTACTGACGGATGTTACTTGACGTCTAGATCAGCTGTCACTGCACTGACCAATGAAAGTTTATATCAGACTCCTACAACCGGTGCCCAAGTAGCAGGACAGTGTGCAACAGGAATAACTGGCCAAGATGCACCAGGCATGTACCAAACCCCAACTCCACCTGGGGGGGCAATATCAAGGACCCCTCAGTCTGAACGCAAACACCCCTCTGGAACTGTAGGGCAGAATGTTAAACAGACGCCTCCTTTATCCCGAGCACCCCAGAAACCTCAGGGTACTCCCTCAACTCCTCCTGTTGGTCGAGGAAAACTACCTGGCCTGAGAGAATCTCCTCTACTCACCAGGACTGGGAAGTCCGGAGTACCAGGGTCGCCAAACATCGGGCGCAAACCCCCTCCGCCAGCACCACCAGTTAGGAGTGTAACCAGGAAAGATTTACCCCAGTCTGGCCTCATTTCAGCCTCTAAACCTGTTCTCCAGTCAAGCCCTGCACCCCCACAGAAGCTGGAGGAGGAGAGACAGGGAAAGAAAAAGGGAAATGCACAAGTGGACGAAATTCAAAAGTGCGCTGATACATTGAGCAAGAAGGAGGAAAACGTCCACGATGAGGTAAGGCGGAGTAACACAATAACAGGAGGGATGGAAATATTCTGAAAAAAGTTGTTTTTTGGAAACAGTAGAGATGATTGTTGGTTTAAAGTGAGATTTGTAATGCTTAACCTCGTGTTCAACAGGTGTATGATACACCTCCCACCAGTAGGTGGCAACATCCAGTTTCGGCACTGCTTTCAGAAGAGGAAGATGGGGTCTATAACACCCCTCGGGCTGTACCCCTACCCACAGACCAGGCCTCTGAGGTACGAAACCATGTTGTAAAAGAAGAGTCTTTTATTGAGTCGTTGTTGTGAACGCTTGTGTTGATCTAAACTCGTATGTTTTATACTCAGAAGGAGATCACCATAAAAAAACGTATATGCTATTTTCATTATTCATTCTTCTTACACTCCGGAGGTCTTATATCTTTTCTGCATTTTCAAACTGACACGTTGAGATCATTGACATAAAACCGGGCAACATTTGTGTATTTGTGCAGCATATTTAAAACTGCAACTCATAGCTTCTGCCTCTCTAGCGCCATCTCTGGTTGAAGCATAAAACCGCAGGTTACTTTACATACTGTTTATTACGTATGTTGAGTCAAATTAGTCCAAAATTACATTTCCCAGGAAATTGAACCAGACTACATAAATTCTAAATCATTATTATAAACTTAATGTTGTGATGCGGGGGAAGGTAAGGTGTCGGACATTGATCTGACATGTATTTGCTCAATAATTGATTTTGTTCATTTTGAACATAAAAAAGTTACAAATTGCAGCTTTAAAAATGCACAAGCAAAATTTGCAAACAACACCAGCACAAGGATTTTCAGGTGAATGTCAGTATGATATAAAGATGAGTAAATGATAAGACAGTTTTTATTTTTGGGTGAACTATCCTTTTAACTGTCCGCTTTTAAATATAAATATAAAATGTCCATATAAACGTAAAGTCTCCTTGTTTTTCTCTTCGTGTTGTTTTTCTTGTTCTTTGTTTCTTGCTTTCTCACTCGTCTCGTATTCATTTGTTTTTAAACCACACCTTGATTCTGCTATGAGCTGATGTCACCCAGCACTCTTCTGTTCACACGAGTCACACTCGCCTGTCGAGTTGAGATCACACTCATTTTTCACACCTACACGGGAACTAATCTACCCATCAATAAATGCATTTTTAACGCAATTATGTTATAAATGCAATTATGTTATTGTGAAAGTTTTTGCTTTTGATCCATAGATACTGTATTGTTTCACTAGTTAGTCAGTTAAAAAAGTAGAACATGTTATTTAGTTGTTTACTTTTTTAGTCTTATCAATGCTCTAGTTACATATTAATGGTGGAGACCTTCACCTGGTCATTGGAACTACACACCGCAGGAGAAAACATACTAAACAGTAGCCAAGGTTTTGTGTTCCCACGCTGGAGTTAAAGAAACAATTCTGGCTTAATGCACAGACTGTTAAACTGAAAGACTTGCATAATGGCTTTTAAAGTGACATCATTGTAAAACTGAATGGAGACTGAGAGCCAGACTATTAGATAACATTGTGATTGATGAGTAAGTCCCTGTTTCTCTGTCTCACACAGATTTATGATGTCCCCACTCTGGTCCTTAATTCTTCTTCAGACTATCAGCAGCAAACGTATAGGATTCCAGGATCATCCGCTGTGGCTGTCGATGCAGAGGAGGAGGATGTCTACAGCGTTCCCAGCCTCCCTGGTTTACCCCTAGAGGCAGGTGAGATGCTGGGATTACCTGCCGAAACTGTGGCGAGCGGACGGGGTTATTCCATGTCCACTCCTAAAAAGCAAAATACAGCCTGTGAAGATGTTTCAGAAGTTGATGGAGGCATCTACAACATGCCTGCCCTCACTCTGGAGATTGCAACACGCCGCTTGTCCGTATCAAGCACAGGCTCTGGAGACATCCAATGGAAAGCCTCTCTCTCTACTCTCATCCAGTCTGCAGTGACTCACGCCTCTCTCAGCACCACCCCATCCAGAGATCTGGCTGCTGCATTGGCCGAGATCCTTTCCGTTTGGAAGGCAGGTCATGTTGGTGAAGTACCTCCGGTTCTTCAGCAGGTTTGGTCCCGTCTCTCAGATCTTCTTCCTGCCCTCTCAGTGTGTGGCACTGCCCCACCAGCTGACGGTCTGCTCACGATGGTCCGCTCCGCTCTGGAAGACTCCACCTCCCTTTTGCAAAGTCAGGCACGGCCCCGCCTACCTTCCCAGGAGTCTCTGTCTCGAAGACCTCTACCTGCTCTACCCGTGGCAGAGGTTAAACCCTTTGCAGGGGATATGGGGTCACGGAAGGGAAGCTGGATCCAGGAACGGCCGCTTCCTCCTCCACCACCAGCAGCCTTCCCGTTGCCCCCAGCAACAGTCCCTCTAGCTTCTGCCGTTGGAAGGGTGGAGGATGAGGATCAAGGGAATGAATATGCAGGAATTGGCTTGACTCCTATTCCACAGCCTTCGTATCCTGTGGGTGATAGTGTGGGATATGTCAAACTGCAGGTTAGACACCCGTTTCACTGAGAAATTATAAGAGTGCACAAAAGTAAATGTTCTCACATATTATTGCTCCAATTTGAATGCTTTATTCACTTGTTATAAATCTGCAATCTGAAACTTTTGCCTTTCTACCGCCATCTCTGTTTGAAACATAAAACTGCAGGTTACTTTACGTACTTTTCAAATGAAGCCAAACTTACATTTCCTGGGAACTGCAACCTGACAGCTCAAATTATAAGTCAATATTATAAACTTAACATTGTGATTCTGGTTAAGATGGGGAGATTCTTGCTCAACAAGTGACTTTTGTTCATTTTTAAACAAAACAAGTTACAGATTGCATCTTAAGTTTACCATCATTGGGTTGAAGGGCTGTAAAAATGACAAACAATAGTATTTGTGTGTGGACGCTGTACTTTACATGTACTTCTCATACTTTGGTATCTGTTTCAGGCTCTTTTGTAGCATCTGGTGTGCAGTTCTCTTTTTATTGATGTTTATATTGTTTGTTGTTGTGATTTAGGGGAAGCCTGAGCCAGACAGCCACACAGATCACGGTTCCTCACAGCTGATCAGCACAGCTGATAATAAAGTAAACTTCTGATTCTCTGTTATCCTCCATCAACACACACACACACACACACACACAGGGCCGTTCACACAGGATGATCCTTGCGTTCTGTCTGCACTTTTTTTGCATATTTATTTACATGTATACGATTACATGAAAATAAAAGCAGAAATGAAAACAGAAACAAATGAGGCAATGGTTAAAATACATTAAGAGTATCTCAAATAAATGTAGCTAAAATAATCTGGATTTGAGTTAATTTAATTTGTAAAGTTTGAGTTCATACTGAAATCTTAAATAATCTTGATTTTGGATTGCAGACTTGGCAAATCTGAGGTCAGTTTGAGACTGTTGAGATCTCTTCTGAAACTCTAATGGAGACATCTGTGAGATTTTGTTTCTCTTACATTTCCTTTTGCTGCTTAGGAGAAATAACTGAGATATTAAAGAGATCTCGTCTGTGAGTTTTTTCCTGTGGGTTTGGCCATTGCATTGTGTCTCGTTTATTTCTGTGCCTCGCGCGACTAAAGATTAGCTTTAGGAGCAAAAACTGTGTGAATGTCCCCTGGAGTTTGTTGTGTATCTGCTGAAGTGTATGTTTATTTACATTGTGTGCGTATATAAACAGTCTCCTTCTGTTTGTCTGCAGTTGAGTCCCTCTCCTCCGGTCTCTCTGTCTCTAGAAGATTCAGAGCTGCTCTCCTTCTATTCATCCCAGAGTCTCTCTCATCTTTCTTGCCTGGCTGATGCCATCGACTCTCTGTTCACAAGTGTTCAGGGGAACCAGCCACCTCGAGTCTTTGTTTCCAGGGGGAAGAGTCTTATTGTAACGGCTCACAAACTTGTCTTTATTGGGGATACGCTCGCACGGCTTCTCAGCTCTTCTGATCTCAGGGCAAAGGTCAGCTCATAGATTTATTTCACCCATGTGATACAGTGTTTATTTATATTTGTAACAAGTTAAAATCCGCACATGGGTGTGACATTAAATCAGTGATTCATGCCGCAACACAATCTAATTAGACGCGCCTAAAATGTGCCTGTGAATAAGGATTGTGTTTCTTGATAACTCAACGCAGGCTGGTTGGTAAACATGTTGACTAGTCACTTTTCAGCAATGCAGTAATAAACAGGTGACTTATTTAAACACAAACCACCATTTGTCCCCACAGGTCACCACCTCAAGTGGACGCCTCTGTCAGGCTCTGAAAGCGGTTGTCGTGGCAACCAAGGGGGCAGCCCAGAATTATCCCTCAGTTCCTGCCACGCAAGAAATGGTGGACAGAGTAGCCGATCTATCCCAGCATGCAGCTGGGTTCTCTGGGCTCTTGCAGCGATTAGCTGAGATCTCTTGATGTTGTTGTTTTTTAAGCTTTGTTATTCACAGCCTTATTATTTGTGTTGTTTTTTATAAATATGTTTGTTTGTTTGTGATTGAGGAGGTGTTGAAAGCGTGTCACGGCTTGTATTGGTTCAGCAGTGATACGACGGTGATGCATGAGTGAGTCTGTGCCGGACTGAATCAGTTTAGCTGTGTTGGGTTTAACAATGGTGTGTTTTTCAGTTTTGTTTTCTCATTTTTTGTGGTGCCAAGCACATTTAAACATTGTAATAACTTATTTGTTGAATGTCTTTGTTGAAGATGTTTGCAACCTCAGGCACGTTTTCTAATAGCTTTATGTCTCTTTATCCTGAGAGCTCATCACGTCACACAACAGTGATCATTTTTAAAAACAGTTTTTATTTTAGGGTTCACTAGTAAACAGATCACCTGATTATTCTGTTTGTTTGTAAATGTAAAGTGGCGTGTAAAGAGATTAACGAAGTAACTAATTGGACACCCTACCCAGCTAAGAAATGTTTTAGATGTTGTATTAACGTTATTAATAACGTTAACATTATTAACGTTATTGCTTGGTTATAGGAACGTTACTCAAACAATTCTTTACCATTTTTAAAATGTTCCACTACATACTTACCTTTAATGTTGTTGATATATATAAGGTTAAAAAAGTTCTACTAATGGTGCAAGAACGGTTTTTGATAACTTTGAGAGAACGTTAGGCAACATTCCGAGAATGGTCCCTGTTAGCTGGGTAGGAGGTTGCAGATTTACAACAAATGTAACCAAAACAACAGAGCCATTCGTTCAGAAAAGTCCAAACGACCCTAATAGGGCTGTTTCAGAAGGAATCCTAGGTTACATCAACAAAGGTGAAGAACAGTGGGCGTGTTGAATGAGAGTGGTAGTTATTTATTGGATTACGATGGATAGGTGTTGATAGTGATCTTTCCCACAATGCTGATTCAGAGATAAACTTGTCTGTCAGGTCAACTCGCTTCCTGTTTGCGCTTGCACGCTTTGTTTTCCTTACCGTCGTATTCTCGTGAATCTTACACTCCCACTGTCAGACTCTGCCAAGTTTCTGCACACGCTCATGGAGGCAGATTAATACTATTGCCTAACTAATAATATACAGGGTTTTATTTTCTTAAAAGGCTATGCAGCGTTTCTGAAACAGCAATATATATAATTAATATATCTATCAGCTTCCACATAGGTAGACACAACAGCCACTAGTTCATACAAAAATGTGTAATGGATGTTACTATGTGGCCTGCAAACTGCTTCTAACCGGTTTGGGCTTTGTGTCTTAATCATTGAACGAACGGAGTGTACACAGGTTGAGACATGCACCTGTTTACCTCCCGTGGTGAGAAATCAAGTCGGTGTCATAAATGCACCCTCTTGTTTATGTCGCCCTCATTTCTCCATCTTTTCTTTCGTCTGCTCTCTTCTTTTCTTCCATCTTGAAATGCATCTTCAGCCACAAGTATAACGCTTTCAGTATTACTCTCACTGTTTGGTTTAAAAAGTAGATGAAATACAAAATAGGAAGTCAAACCACATGGATGAAACAGAATGGCTCTCTTGGCCTCTTACTAGAGATGTAGTCTGATAAATATGTTTGCATTCTTTCTCGTAATCTGGTTCGTTATGTCCGTCTTTACAGTGTTTGTCATGAGGAAAAAAAACTGTAGCAGTACAGCCATAAACACTGTTTAAATACAAACTAGCCTTCTCTTTATGAAGCATGTACTGTTTTTAAACATGGCCTTTTAGTGGTCTTATCACAATGGATGTGGTCGATTTGGTGTAAGAAAGAGATGGAATGTTTAACCGAGCTGATAAAATTTCGAGGATTATACCGAATAAGATTATTCTGAATAGATTATTGGTTTATTACAGTCCTGGTGTTTGACTTGCCTCAAAGTGCCATCTGGTGGACTTTATCAGTATTACTACACAACCTTCTAGGAGTAAAAAGAGGACCTCGACTAGTACTTTAAAATATACCGCAGAACACTTTGTGGTGGACGGCCTAAGCTCCAGAATTGTTTCTTTTAAAGAAGCTTTCTCGTCCTTCTGTAAAACAAATATTTATGTATATAAACATTGAAATTATTCAGTAGTCCTCAGCAAGCAGCCCTGTCTGTCAAAATGCTCACCTGTCCTGTTCATTTTAGGGCTTAAATTAAGTGCTCATAGAAATGCTTAGGTTTGATGGTCCTATATTTATTTTATTTTGTTATGTCTGCATGGCTTTAAGTTCCCTTTTTAAAGGTATATGCACATACAACCAGGAATGTTTTGCATTAACAATTCAAAGTTTGCTTTAATAATGTTGTTTTTTTTTCAGGGTGTATTTGTTGCATACACTTCATGTGCTTCTTGACATTATGCTACTGTTGATTTTGATATTTCTTTGTAAGACACGCTTCACGGGTTCTTAAGTGCATAGAGGGAGTCTTTTGTATTCGTCACATGACTTTAAAATACATTTTGTTACAGAACACAAGCAACTAGTTGTGTTTTTCCCCAATTCACGTGTGCTGTTGTGCTTCATTGTTGTAATCGAAGTGAAACGGAAGTCACAGGTTTGTCATGTAAAACTATTTTTGTGCATCTACAGTGAACGCGTTTTGCAGAATAGCGCTTTTATTGGGATTTACCGAAAGTTTTATTTACACAGTAGCGTGTGTATGTGTTTTTAAACTCGTTTCGCTCGCTCTTCCGGGGACCCGCGGGCGGTGGCGCGCGGCGCGCTCGTGCACTGCCCCAGAAGTTCGAGCGCTCGAGCGAAGCAAAATGGCGGAAGTCGACGACGTTACGTTGGACGGGAAGCCGCTTCATTCGCTTCGTGTGGCGGATTTAAAAGCAGCCCTGGAGCAGAGAGGTCTCGCCAAAAGCGGGCAGAAAAATGCGCTCATTAAACGACTGAAAGGGGTGAGTTTGCTCGAACGACGAAGTGTTAAAACCGCGCGCCTGCTGTCAAGTTGAGCCGGAGACGAGACCCGACTGGCAGGCCGAGTATCAAGAGCGGGAATGTTTTTGCAGAACACGAGGACAGTTTCGTGTGTTTGCAGTGAATCCACCACACGGAAGCTGTTTTTCCGTCTTTCGGGAAGTTACAGCGCACAAATTAAATGATGCGGTTTTCTTCACAGTCTGCGGGTCATGACAAGCGCGAGGTCTCAGAGTTGACGTCGTGCCCGCGCGTCGTGTGTTTGTAGAGGGGGCGCGCGCGCTTGACACTTGTGCTGAGTAAATAGAGACTAAAATTACCTTCTGTTTTAAGATAAAAATGGTCACAGGGGGGAGAACTCAAATGCAAATGACAAACACGCCCCGCGATCGAGTTTGACCGTTTTCGGTGGACGGTTTATGTAAATCAAATACACTTCATTTGGTTGTAAATACAGCGCCGTTGAGGATGAAAATCGTTCACACTTATTTTACTCCCTTTTTCTTTTATTCGATTTTAAAACCGAATTTACATGATAGATCTCCTATTGCCGTTGGTTTCCGTGGGTGCTTACCGTAACGACCAGTTAAGTGCCCAATTATCACACGGACCTGTTCAGCATGTGTTAAGATGGTGAATGGTTTACACCACTCCCCATCTGAGATATAAACCCTGTATTCAGCGCTTAGTCACACTGTCGGCGTTTGCACTGTTGTATCAGCGGTCATGTTTCGCTGCTCGGGTGAGTGAGGATTTTGTTGATGTAATTCGTTATGTACCACAGCGTGTAATAGGTTTGCATCTCGACATGCTTGATCGGCTGTAGACGCCAGGGCAGAGTTAACGAGTAACATTTAAAACAAAAAAACATAAGGAGGATGCATGTTTTCTGTTACTTTATTTTAAATGTGCTCGCATGTTGTGTTTGTGAAGGCTCTGATGTTGGAGAACCTCCAGCGAACATCAACCCAGCACGTTGGTCTTCAGCCCAACTCCCAGGTAAGACGAGTGTTACCCTCACATTTTCTCCATTTTTATTGCTTAGCAACGAAAATCATATCAAACAAATAAAGTGTCTCGGCGACTGTACTATGTTGAGGAAATATACTGTTGTGTGTGATTAAATCAGTAAGAGTGTAATCTAAGATAACAGAGTGTTGTTTATTAGCTGAGTTTTTGTTTATTAGCTCTACAGAATGTTGGTGATGAGTTTATCTTCAGTGTGTTCTGCATGTGTGTATCTCAGATTGGAGAGGAGATGAGCCAGAACAGCTTTATAAAACAGTACCTGGCCAAACAGCAGGAGCTTCTCCGACAGAGACTGGAAAGAGAAGCTCGTGAGGCCACTGAGGCAGATGGTAAACAGACACATACACACAGGTTACAACACGGGATGGACTACACCATCTGTCTTAACATGTGCAGTTATTGTTAACATACAGTGATGCATGATTTCCAGTGATGAGCCTGCCATGCTAATACTGATGCACCAGAGCCTGACTGTGTCTCTCTGGGTGTAAATGAGTTCAGCTGAACTTCTCACACTTGCAGTGTGCTCTGAGGAAATTCTAGACCTTCGGTCACTGTCAAATAATCCTCATTGTTTGCTCGTTAGGTCACATTACTTGCATGTACGTTTTCTTCCTGTGGTCTTCTTAGGGTCCTTGACCTTTGCCGGAGCTTCATGCTATTACATTCTTGTTGAAATTTCAGACTCAAAACAATATTTGTCATAAGATTGTAGGTTTTTGTTAAAGTAGAACAAATGTTTAGATTTGACTGCTGACGTTTGCAATGTGTTACTCTCAGAGAGACAGAGTTGTGCTGGAGATGAGGACCACATGCCGAGCAGGGGAAGTACTTCCTGTCTGCCAGACAAGGTGCGCTCGCAGCAGTCTTCTGTCCTCGGCCATGAGGAAGTAGCTACACCTTCTCCTCCACGAGCAGTTGCCTCCTTGTCTGTGCGAGTAGTTGGACAACCTGAGCATCAAGGTCTACCACCTACTATGCCTCGTTCCCAAGAGAAGGAAGGAACAGCTCCAGCTGAAGCAGCAGGCACCGCCCATTCAGTGCTGCAGCTCAGCCGTTCTGCCAAAGCAGCAGCTTCTGTTCAAGTCGATAGTGATGATGAGGAAGAGGAGGATGATGACAGCGACGACGATGATGAATGGGGTCCTTCCTCGCACTCTAAGAAAAACGTTCGGGCACCTCCTGTACGACCTCCACCTGCAGCAGCACCCCAAAGATCCCGCCGAAAATCTCAGCCCCCACAGCACATCCCTCCCCAGCCTCAACCTGTCCATCAGCCTCCTTTGCAGCTCCGCCAGCCCACTCCTCCTCCATCCCCACCTCCAGAGCTCTCCTTTCCCCTACCAGACACTCCCAAACAGAGCCCGCGTGACCAAGATGAACCAGCAGGCCCAGGAGAGGATGCTGCTCCACCTCTTAAGAGGCAGGATTCCAGCTCCAGTGCCAGATCCAGCAGCCCAGAACCCCCATCCACACGCAGGCCCGGTCCCCTGAGCCTGCTGGTCCGCAAAATGGAATCTGAAGGTGAGTTTGATGGTGGACAGAAGGTAGAGATGAAGGAAGGAGGAGACGTGGAAGTCAAAGAGCAGGAGGACAGCAAAGCAGTTAAAGAGCCTCAGGTGCTTATGTTGTCAAAGGAAGCAACCGTTCACACTGGACAGCAAAACTTAGCTCAGCAGCCTCTCAGCCCTGTGTCAGTACCCACAATGCCCTCTGATCAGCAAGATGCTCCAGACTCTGGTTCAGAGAATAGGCGAGGACCACAGGGAGTGAAATATGAGCAAAAGAGAGGCAAGGAGAAAGTGGATGAGGGCTCTGCACCATTCCTTATGACATCACCCTCAACTGTCAAACCTGAGCTGGTGTCAGGTGTCACCACAGGACCTGAGTGCTCTGAAGATGTTGCTATGGAGACAGAGGACTCTACAACAACGCCCGAATCAAGTAAAGAGGACAAAGAAATTAAAGCGTCGGCGAACCAGGCACCTTCACCCAGAGCACCAGAAGAGAGTAAAACGTCCCCATCTTCACCCTCTCCACCTGATGGAAAAACAGGAGAAACAAGAAACCATTCATTGAAAGAAAATGCCCATGAGCCACACTCATCATCATCATCTTCTGACTCTGATTCAGAATCCTCATCCTCTGGTTCCTCAAACTCTCCTGCACAGAGTAAACCCAGGCCACACAGCCAGAAGGTGTGTAATTGGCTTAGCCACCCTCCACTCTTTAAATCCTGTTGCTTTCTTCTGCCTTTGTGTTTTCTTATGATGAGCCTGCCATGCTAATACTGACGCACCAGTTTGACTTTGTCTTTCTGGGTGTAAATGAGTTGAGCAAAAACTCTCACACTCGTCGTGTGATCTGAGGAAAAACACAGCAGTATTGTGAAACCGTCATAGAAACCGTTTGGGATATGTTCACTGTAATTATGTTCACTGAGAGTGTTGTAGCGGTATGAAAAACATAACATCTAACTTTTCCTTCACAAACCAGGATAAGGAGAAAGAGAAGAGAAGAACAGATACTGAAGAAAAGAAGGTTCAATCTTTCAGGTCAGTTGCATCTTTCATTCATAATTGCATCACTTATACACAGACCCACAAAAATGATTTTAACGTGTTGGTACAAATGTTCTGCTTATTTAAACTGTAAGCACAATAAATTGACACATTCTCAGGCACTTCTCTGTTTGGAAATATCATAGTTGTGTCATGTAATGTCTTTGTTTTTTTTACCACAGTATTTTGTGTTTGTCAGTAAGTGTTTTTAGGATCTATTGTAACACTTAAACGCTCCTAATTGTCATTCACACCTCAGTGGTTTTTGTAATCTTTGACATTGTCTGTCTGTTGTGCTTTCTGGTATCACATGCCTGTGTAAATGCAAACACATGGACCATTCACTGGTGTGAGCTGACACTGTTTTCATGCATAGTTTAGTGAAATTGCGCATTTGCCTTTATTCAGTGCTTCTCATGGGACACTTGGCAGATGAAAGGCCTGACCTGTGTGTGCGCCAGTGTAAAATTTAAGTAGGACCCCAATTTTAGCTGTAGCAAATATCTGATGATCCTGTCTCTATTTTTAATATATGTAATGATATTGTTTTAACTTTACATTGTTACCCACAATGTAAATATTTCTGAATGTTTCATGTTATTTGTACACGTGCAATTAATGTTGCATGTAATGTTTCATATCGGTTGTAAGATTTTTAAGTATTATTGAATGTTAGTTTTGTAAAGTACCTATAGACTCGGAAATATTTTTTATCATGTCGTTTTTATCATATCGTGATGGCCATTGTGGTATAATCTTATTCTTATCTTATAATCTTATACTTATCCTATAATTTTATAGTTCATAGTTTTCAGTAAGAACAAGTGACGGCAAGGTTCTTGCGAGCCTAGATCTGCTTACGTCCTCATAATCCTCAGTTATAGAGACGGGTTCAGTAATGCTCGGCGGTTGTATTTTCAATCAGGCGTTCTGTATGACAGCCTCTCAACCTGCGTGGCCTTGGAGGAGGGGTCCTGCGTGCGCTTCTCAATATGGCGCCGCCGTGACTGAAACGACGCATTGCACAAGAAAAAAAAACCGCCGTGCAGCGCGCGCCCACTTTTCTTGTTTCTTCCTACGCATCCGTGACCGGCAGAACCGGTATAGAATCGGCCGTCGCGGTCCCGGTTTAAGCTTGACGTTATGGTGTCGGACGGCAACAAAAACGGGTAAGGGTTAAAGAGACAGAGCGGGTTCGTAGAAACACCCCCAGCGTTGGGTTGCTCGCATGGACGTGTATCTCGTATCTCGGTTTTAACGGTTATGTTTGCAGGTTATCCCGTGTGGTACATTTAATTTATGGCAAGTGGCATCGTTTCGTTATATCGTATGTTCTGTGTTGAAATCGTGAAGGGCTTTGTTTGATCAAAACCCAGTGGACTGTCGAACTATACCGCCGTTTGGGTATCATGGTGTTAGAATCGAATCGAATGATCAAACGCCACCGATGATTCCCAAAAATGTAGTGTAGATCGGTTACGCTCTGGGTGTTGAAACGCATGATTTTAACCCCGTATCTTGTTTAAACATTGCATGTGGTCGATTGTCTGGCATGTTTAATTACGAGAGACATGTAGCGATAAATTAGTGATGAAGATGCCGTGTACACGATTGCGTTTTTTATTTAAAAAAAACTGCAGATCTAACCTTATGAATAAAACGATGTAAACACCGCTTGCATTTGGCCAACGTAACCATTTATATCTTAACAGCTAAATGATGACTTTTGTTTGATAGAATGAGCCCAGATGAGAAATGGCATCATTTTAAAGTGTTTAGATTAAACATTGACCGTTGGAGGGTCATGGTTCATTGTTATTTATTAATTGCTCATAAGTAAGTCTTAGGCCACTGTAATTCTGTTTGAGGTGGTCTTTCATGTTTCCTGTTGGTGGTTGTGAGCTTGGCATTCATGTGTAAATGTATTCTAAGCATGGCTTTCTGTTAGGAGGGGATCTGGTGCCCGCCTCTTTTCCCTCAGCATGTGCTGATTGCTTTAATACAAAGAGAGAGAGAGAGAGAGAGAGTTGTGCTCACAGAACTCAGAGACAGCTGCTCTCTACAGAGAAACCTCCATCAGGACTGTTGCGCCTTAGGAGAATACAGTGGCAGGGTGTCCTGCACAGGTGTGTGTGTGAGAGAGAGAGAGAGAGATATTGGATGGAGTCCTCTGGAATATCACAGACTGAGCGAGTTATTCCTCTGCCAGAGGTTTATTTACATTTATTTGTGTATACTAAAGGCAAGTCTAAACACTAAGAAATTTTGAGTCATGACACTTATTATTATGTATTATGGTTGTTAACGGTTAATTTGAGAACTGATGATAAAGAACGTGCTTGATCATGGAGGAATGGTTGTGATGGATTCTGGTTTGATCTTTTACAAGACGCATGAAGTATGACTGACTGCAGACAGTATGGACTTGTTCCCTTTCAGAGTTATTGATCTTGGAATAGAACATCATGTAGTGTGTGTACGGCAGTAAATGTAATGTAGCCGGGTAGTTGATTTTAGGTAATGTGACCCATATCAACTGCCCTCAGCCACCTTACCCCTCACTCTCTCTCTCTCTCTCTCTCTCTCTCTCCTTCTCTCTCTTCCTTTTGTTCCTTTCTTCAGGGAGATAAAGCAGGAAGCTCTCTCTGAGCCTGCAGGCCAAGTTTCCATGGAGCTGGAGGGCCGCTCAGACTCTGAGGGTGCTGTGCAGCGGTCCGACCCACAGGGGGCAGAAGCGAGTCACTCTTGCCCAGAGGAGGTAAGAAGGCCTAAAGACCGGTGGAAACAATAGCACTGAGAAGGTGACGGGAAATAAAGTTTGAGAGACAGGTTTAGTTAAACCTCTTACCGAGTCTAAGTGCTGTCAGATTGTCTTATCTTTTAACATTCAGTTCAGGTTTGGGTATTAAGAGTTTTCTCACTCTGCTCTGTTACTTTAATTCTCTTCTGTTTTCCCTCCACTCCGTTAACTGCAGCAGTTGTAACCGTTTCTGAGGGATGTAGGTGCTAATATTGTGTGAAATACACGGTGGAGGTCACCGTGTTAAAGAGGAGAATTAGTGAAGATGTGCCCTCTTTAGTTTTTATGCGTTTTCTTAAAAAAGATCTCAAGGCATGAGTCAGGATGGTGGGTGGCTGGTTGATTAGTGAGCCAAACACCACTTATGTAACATCCATGTCCCTCAGCTATGTTTATAAAGAGTTCATATTGGCTTCTGTAAGCAGTCTTCCACTTTTTTAGTTTAATCTTAAGGATCTCTGTTCTATGACTAATGTACAGTTTTGTGTAAATGTTATGGATAGTTAGCTTATTTATTTGATTGTCAGTTTTCAAACAGTAGAACATGCCCTGTGTAAAGACAGAGCAATAGCCTAAACCAGCCTGCTTACTAGTCAATAACAGAAATATTATTTTAGAATCAGATTCTGACTGAGCTAAAATCACAGTTCGAGCTCAACAACACAATCTATTTGAACTGGTAAAGCCCACAGGGTGAGTCTGAGAGTCAGTTTGCAAAATGTGTAATAGTCCCTGAGCAAATGTAGCCAGATCTGTAGAGTGTAGATCTCTCTCTCTCTCTCTCTCTCTCTCTCTCTCT
>JAZGTJ010003430.1:0-15441 GCA_036877575.1 Botia almorhae | reverse complement strand
TCTCTCTCTCTCTCTCTCTCTCTCTCTCTCTCTCTCTCTCTCTCTCTCTCTCTCTCTCTCTCTCTCTCTCTCTCTCTCTCTCTCTCTCTCTCTCTCTCTCTCCTCCTGCTTTATCTCTTTCTCCGACTTTCTTGTTTCTTTATCTGTGGATCTGGTAGTGTGACTGTATTGTGGTTTAAAATCCCACTGATTGCTTTGTTGTGAAGGTGCCCTCCCCTCTTCCATTGCTCATACTGGTACCTGCGTACTGCCACCACCTCTTCTCCTTCACCTCCATCACCTGCCCTGCTATGCCCAAGCGTCTCGGCTGAGCGTACCTGAGCTAGGCCCCCAGAGTCGCCCCTGCACACTTAGCCTGACGGAAGCTGCCGGATCATTGGTCACTGTCTCACCCTAGAACACTGATGTGGCCTCCTGATTGGACTGCTTAAAAGATTTCAAAAGAGCTGGTGATGCTCCCATGATGGCTCAAAGACATTTTTCGAAGCATTTGTGCTAGCTAGACAGGAGCACAAGAAGGACTTCTGTCAACATGGTCTGCACGCAGCTGTTGAAGCGTCTTGATGCCTTCTGCTGTTTCTGCCCACACTTCAGGACTTGAATGAACTGATAACAGATTCGTTACACGGCCATCTGCTGTTTCTCACATGCTTGTGGACTGATCTCATGCCTTCACCAGAGAGGGAGTCCGTCTCAGCTGATAAACAACAAACCTATGGACTAACCACTGGATTTTACTAGTCATTTTTGGTCTCATCATTTGGCTGATGGAGTTTGTGGGCAGTTCTCAACAGCATGCGGTGTTTTCTTAACGCTGCCTCAAAGAAATCCAAATGGACTTTCTGGAACATTCAAAGAACTTCAGTTGAATCTCAACAACCTTCCTGCTACTGCTGTCAAGAGCCCAGACTTGAAAATGTCACATGTTTTTTGGAGCACAGTTTGCAAACGTGTGCAAAGGACTTGTGTTTCTGAAGACAGTAGAGGGTGACAAGATTGTAACCAGACAGCAGGGGTGGACATCAGAGTGTTATGACTGCCTGTCATCTGTCTTGTGCCAAAGACATCTACTGTGAATGAACACTCACCAAACACCTCAGAGACTCAAAACTTTGACTCATGATTTCTAAATAGCACAACCCAGCCACTGAAACAAAATGACTAAACATGCACCAAAAAAAGAGCAGTTCCTGTCAGCCGGCCAATCAGCACACTCAATTGTGACCATATCTCGCTCCTCAGCCTCCTCTGATTGGACCTTTGTTGCCTAGATACAGTGCACACTGCTGTACGGTTGGGCCATAGCCAAGCCAGGGAGGAATCAGGTGTCAATGGTACCAGGAAAACCCTTTTTCCCAAGATGTTTTAGTTTCTGAATTAACTTAACTTGGAAGGTTTTGCTTTGTTAAAATTGAGGTTTTTAGAGTGTAAGAGTTTCTATTTTTCTAGTTAATTGTTAGTGTCAAATTTTAGCGATATAAGCTTGGTTGATGAGGTTTAGCAGTTCTGTGTTTTAAAGCTTTTCACGGTAAAGTAGGAAAATGGTCACGCATGTGTTAGCCAGACTTAACTTAAGCTGTGTTTATTAATGGTGGGACTCAGAGCCTCTGTCAAAGCAACTGTACATTATTGTTTTCACTGATAGCTGTGCATCTGTTCTTCCCCTCTTCTCATTCCCTTCTCTTCCCAATGTCCCTCTTTTGTCTGTTGTGTCCGTCTCTCTTCCTCCACACATCCACTGGGGTTCTGTTTCTCCTCCTTTCTGTTTCATTTCAGAGCTCTGCTGCAAAACTCTTTGCTGCACGCAAGATCTCGCTGAACAGTAAGTATGTTTTGATTTTATTTCATCTCTCTCTTCGCTCATGTCCAGTGATGACTGGTACTCAGTCTGGATCCATTGAGACTCAGTTCACACTGCAGAGTAACTGCTTCTGGACTGGAATTGATTGTTGTGATTTAAGTCTAGAAACATACGTTCAGCATTTTGGTCAACTCTGTTCAACGTAAAACTTGTAAGCAGACTGTGATGTGGTGGGTTTTTGGACTGGTTATGTGGATGGATATGAATAAAAATGCTGCTTGGTTCTGAGAGAGATGTGCAGTGGCTCCTGTGTCAGAGCTGGTGCTTGCCGTGTGAATCAAAGCTCTCAAAACCAGTTTTGCTAATGAGGACCACGATCTGCTGGTGTGTCTTTTAGCTATTTAGTGATTTTTCTCTTAATCAGGTAAAACGGAGAACGCTTCGTCAGAGTCAGAGTCTGTGGGTGGAGCCAGCAGGAAGAGAAGGTGGGGTTCCAGTACAGCAGTTACTGCCAAGAAGCCATCAATCAGCATCACCACTGATTCCCTGAAGGTAAATCAGCGAGTCATTACCAGCTTTAACACCTTCACTTTTCCAATGAAACATCAGTTGTAGATACAGTACAGTAATTGTATATTGTATGTAAATGGTGTATACAGTGATCCAACAACTGTTTTTATCGCTCCAGACACTTATTCCAGAAATCAAGCCCCTGCAGGAGGCTGTGGTGGAGCTTCACCCAGATGAGAGTCATCTTTCCAGTGAAGAAGACTCGGCTGGCCCTCATGACCTTCAGGAACCAGAGGAGGATCAGGGCTTGAAGATCAGGCGCACAGTGACGCAGGTTCGGATGACGAAGGTTCTTTTGATGCGTCATGCATTTTGGCTTCACGTTCTAAAAACACACTTGCAGAAGCCTTTTATAGCCGACTTAAAGCTGACTCATCAGTGAATCTTTCTGCCATTAAACTTGGGCTGAGATTTGTCAATTAGTGCTTTTTCCTCTGCTGTCATGGTAACTGTTTTGCTTTCTACTCTGGTCCAGGTTGTTTCATCCGACGGACAAGAAAATGGGGAGGAAAAAATGGAGGATGACGACGACGAGGAACAGAAATGGACAGGAGGAGAGAAGGAGAAACCTAGGAAACGGGAGCGCTCCTCTAACTCTACCATGGAAACAGAAGACGACATAAAAGGTGGCGGTCACTGATAGTGATGTCACTTGAAGTTTAAAACATCACTTGTTTGCTTTTTCCTTACCAGAGTGTTTGTCTTTCAGTCTCTCCCAATGACTCGTTGGTGCGGCGCTCCGTCAGTCAGCAGAAATCCAGCGTGCTCATAACAGTTGATGACCCTGTACGAACAGGTCGCCAACTGTCTCCTCCTCGTGGAAAAACCTCCAACATCATACACGTCAGCAACCTGGTAAGCATGTTCAGGAACGCACTCGTTTCATTGCTCTTGCTCTTCTCCATGGCGATGTAACTAACATTTCGTCTTTATTGTGCTGTCATTATAGTGCTGTGATTTTGCCAGTAAAATGACCCCTGATCAAAATGCACAAATGTACTGATCTCTGAACTGTTCCTCAGGTGCGACCTTTCACCTTAGGTCAGCTGAAGGAGCTGTTAAACCGGACGGGGACAATGGTGGAGGAGGGTTTCTGGATTGACAAGATCAAGTCCCACTGCTATGTCACTGTGAGATTCCTGCTTGTTCCTTTGCTTTGAAGTTCTCCCTCATAGTTCTTCAGTATTAATGTACATGTGGTCCTGTCATGTTCTCTCTCAGTATTCCACAGCAGAGGAAGCGATGGCCACTCGCGAAGCTCTCCATGGTGTGAAATGGCCTGCCAGTAATCCCAAAGTGCTGCGTGTGGACTTCTGTGAGCAGGACGAGGTCTGAATAACGTCTTGCTCTCACAGTTGCTTTTTTTGCCTGTTGTTTCTTGTTCTCGTGAAATCAAACTTTGCACACTGTTGTTGCATTTTTAGTTGGACTTCCATAAAGGTCTGTTGCCCAGTAACCGGACAGGTGAAGGTCACGACCCTCAAGCTTCAGAATTCTCGAACCGCCCTGTTGCCCCTCCAACGCCCAAACCCACCCACCGTGTGAAGGAGAAGGAGCGAGAGAAAGATGGAGGTGATTCCGCTGTGAAAGATCTGTGGGCGGAGAGAGAGCGAGCGATGGAGAGGAGAGAGAGGACTCGCTCAGAGCGGGAGTGGGACCGGGACAAGGTGAAGGATTTCGGGAGGGAGGACAAGGATGGAACAAGAAGGTCACGATCACGAGATCGGAGGCGCAGAGAGAGAGGGAGGAGCAAAGAAAAGAGAACTGAGAAGAAAGGTGAGGAGTGAAAAGTGCCGTTCGTTTTCTTTTGCCTTGATGTGTCAGTTTCTTATATAAAAACAACTCTCCTCACTCCTCAGATAAACCAGAGGAACCACCTGCAAAACTTCTGGATGATCTGTTCTGTAAAACCAAGGCAGCTCCATGTATATACTGGTTACCCCTCACAGAGGAACAGGTCAGTAAGCTCATACTTATGTAAACAATCCCATAATTCCTTACACCCACCTCGTCCTTCATTTCAAGTCTTTCTCATTTCTTTCCAGGTGACACAGAGAGCTCTGGAGCGTGCTGAGCGAAGAAAGGAGCGAGAGAAGAGGAGGAAGGAACTCCAGGAGGAGGAGGACAAAAAACGAGAAGAACGGAGAGAAAGAGCAAAAGGCCGTGACAGAGAAGGAGGGGCCACGGGGGGTGGAGGAGGAGGAGGAGGAGGAGGAAGTGTGGTAGGACGTTCTGCTGAGGGAGAGAGAGACAGAGGTAAAGAGAAAGAGAGGGAAAGGGGCAGGGAGGGAGAAAAGAGGAGAGACACCCAAAGGGAGCGCAGAGGTAGTGACTCCAAACCTGCAGGGGGCAGCAGACGCTCTAGAAGCCGTAGCAACACTTCTAGAGGGAGACGCCACTGAGTGTACAAGTGTGACGCGTGTACGAGCGAGTGCAAGCTTATGAGAGGGATCAGATTCGGCAGCTTACTAACTGCTAGACACGTTCACGTATTTTTTCTAATAGTAATACCTCCAGCCTCTCACTGCTGTCTTAGCACAGTCTTAGTCATGTCACAGATAAATAGTTCACCCAAAAATGAAAATCCCATCAACATTGACTGACTCATGTTTTTTCAAATCTCAGACACGTGACGACGGTGAACAAGCAACACCGTTCCAAATCTTCCCTCTTGTGCTCCCCTCATGCGTTTCATTTTTGAGTGAATTAATCCTTTCGCATTTTTAACGGCTGGACAGCAGTGCTGTTATAATGAAAAGGTCTTTTGAAGTTTCTCAGAAATTGCAGATGAAATCTGAGGAACGGATTATTGACTCTTGTTTTCACAGCAACACGACATTCACAAACACCAAAAGCAAACATGAATCATTTAATTGACTCCACCTTACAGTCGTCATGTTTTTTTTATAGTTGAGTTTTGTCTGGTGGGTGGTTGTTGCGTTGCGTAATTACGAGACTTGAAGTTATTTGCTTTCACATGATTGTTTTATATATTTGTGTTTATTATCGGTTTTGTCCACATTCATTTCTTTATGGATAGAGGTCAACAGATCCAGTCCTGCTGTCCACGCTCATCTTACCCGTGTTTTCTCATGATCTGAGTTTATTAAATGACTACTGATGTCTAATAATGGAGCCGCACTGTAGACGATTCGTTCATGTAGTTTCTCATCTCTCCACCCCGTCTGTCCTCCTCTTCTCCTGGAGTTATTGAGTCGTTCACTGTTCATCTCTGTGAATCAGAAAAGGCAAACATTTAACTTTTAGAGAGAACTAGCAAGAGGCCTTTTATTTTAAATGTTCATGTTTTAGTTTCGAAGGTAAATTGCGAATGATTCTCTTTCTGGATTATTTTCTTTATGATTGTGCAGAATGTACAAAGAATAATTAAAACGCTTGAGGAAACGTTGCTTTTGTGTGTTTTTTTTTAAATACCTGTACGTTATGAAAACGAAGCGTAAATGACAGGAAACGGGACGAATGCCACACTTTGAATTCTTAACCGCAGTGATTCTACAGCCAGTGACGAGCAGATGTATGAAAAAACAACAGTGATGTCACAGCTGTCTTTATGGTGTCACATGTGTAACTTGTACAAGAAAACGGCTCAAACGCAGAGAAAACAGATACTTTATTAAAACAGATACAGGAATGTTTTTAATCTTTTGCAATCGCTTTATTTAAAAAAAAAACTCGATCGGTAAATGTTTAAGTGCAAAATCTCTGCTAGTGATATTAAATATAGAAAAATGTTAAGCAAAAAGGGCCCTTGTTTCCCCTACAGCAAACAGTAGCTATGAGAGTACAACACTAGCGTTCTGTTGTTTTAACTCCTCTAGTAATGTAGTAAGCAGACAGTCATCTTAAACTCAGGAAACTTGTACAGAAATAATTGGTTCAGCAGGATTCAGTTGGTGCACCTCCGTGCCACTAGAGGGTGATATTGTCTTGGTGGTGGGATTTGCGTTTGAAATGCCACGTGATCAAGTGTGGTATTTTATGAAATGATCTCTCTGGATCTTAGCAATGGACCTGTCACAGGAGAGATAGACTTGGAAAGAAGATTTGAACAGTGGCCGCTAGTGCGCATATGACAGCACAAAGTAGTTTCTGTTGGTCGGGTACATTCGTTCAGTGTGTGTTGTGAGGGGGGAGGTTTTGTGGGGCGCACACCCTAGTCATGTGACAAGTGTGGCAGAGGAGGTGGGACTCGAGAGGAAAGCACTGAGATCCAGGCTCGTCAGAGAGCTGCTTCCCACACTCCTAAAGAAAGACAGGAAGGGAGGGTCACAAAGATTACAAGCCTGGGTGATAACACATTCAGACGGAACATGCCGATATGCTCTTATCTAAAATGAAACGGAACGCACAACCAAGTTCCCAAAACGGTTCAGATCAGTGTATCCAAACTGTTTGCCCTAATACCTACCTCACAGTGATAACACTCAAAGTGATAATCTTTGTTCATTGACACCACCCTGAGGATCTCCTCACTGCCCTAAAACACACACACACACAACTCTGTTGAACATTCTCTTGATGCTTTACTAAAACATCGTTCAACAGACAAAAACTAGAGTCTCTTACCTCAGCAGGTAAGATGGGCTGTAAACAGGCAGCGCACTTGGGAGCAAAGGTCCTGAGAACCAGAAAAACAAACATGTAATTTACATCAGCCGAGGGGTTCTTAATTTCATACAAATGTAAGTGTCCACGTTATTTCTAACCTGACAGACCTGTTATAATCAGAGACGCAGTAGACATGGTTGAGGTAGTCCACTGTGAAGGGCACTCCATCCAGTGCCTTTGAGCAGACCGTACAGCGGAAACATCCAGGGTGATACGAGTTACCTAAAGCCTGTAAAATCTGAGTTACACAGTAAACAGTGAGTTAACACTGTGACCCGTTCTGCATTTCAACAGTGAGATTCAGAGAGATGACATACCTGCTCCAGTATGAGGTGACCACAAACACTGCACTTCTCAGCTGCCTCCTGGAAGCCCGAGAACTTTAATGGAGACGAAGGCACGTTTAAAAATGACATTTCTTACATAGATAAATACTAACTTAATTCTGTCACATTTAACCAACAGTTCTCAGATTTGATGATGTATGAAGTGAGTTTTAAAGGTCACACAGCAGTGTGCAGAGTAACCACAGGTGTAGTTCATCAAACGAACTACCTGTTTAATGAAGCGTGACAACCAGTGTCCAAATTATCCGCCTTATTTCTTAACATTTGTGAATGTTATGAATAGAAAGTGCTTGTGGTATCTTTAACAAATAAATGCCACTTGATTCGAGAGCTTGTTATTTAATGCGTTAATATTTATACATTTGTAAGTGCAGCTAAAGTGTTCAAGGGGTTTTTGTGGTCGCTGTATTTTTAATATAAATAGAAACTGCCATTGCAGATGGTTTGCTCACAGAGAACGTGACAATACAGAGGAAATCTATCATGACTTATTAAAACCTCGATGAATTCTGGTTGTAATGTTCACATAAAGTGAAAAATAAATTTTTAGCAGAAGGTCGTACCATGTAGTCTTCTTTACAGTAAACTGAGCCACTGACGTTGTAAAAATCCCTGTTTCTCAGAGTTCGGCCTAAAGGTAAAAGCAGGAATAACAGTGTTCAGACAAAACAAGGCAGCATACGGGCTGCTTAACAGTGGTTATGAGACTTTGTGTTTATTGATTACTGGGGACTAGTTAACTCACCACAAGAAACGCATGTGAAGCAGTGGGTGTGATACAGGCTGTCCAGGGCCTGGCAGGCATTATCTGCCCCATATACACCCTTGCCACACTTTACACATGTACCTGAAAACAAGTTTACAACAACAAACACAGTTTGAATACACTTTCAACAAACACATCAAAGACAGGACAGCATTATGCTCCTTTGACACACACACACACACACCTCAGATGGGTATGTAGGACACTGAAGTCATTATCTAATTACACACAATACAGCAGCAGATCTGTCTGGACTCAAACACGTCTCTGCAGTTTGACTTTGCGTCGACTGTGCAGTTTCACTGGGTTTGTTGCTTGTATTAACAGTAAACATGCTAATAAATCTGATCTGAGCCCAACAACCCTTCATTATGTAAAAAACATTGGCCCTCATAACCTGTTAGGGACGTAGATGCAGTAGTAGGTCTGAAAATGAGGGAATGTCTTAAACATCACACAGGTGCCTCTCAGAAAACACAGCTTTCTGTGTCGCAACCAAACAGTGTTGCGCACACAGATGGCACACACACACACCCAACCCTCAAAATAAAGTGTGTGAGAGAGTCTTACCTCAGGACTCAAATACCTGAGCTGAAGAAGCACACACCAGCACACGCTAATGCACGCTAACACACATGAACACACCCTCAAACTGCGCCTGGACAAAAGCCAGCAGCGCTTACACACACACACACACACACACAGAACACTCCTCTCCACCAAACCTCTGTCCTACTGTATTACTCACAGATCTTTGGTATGACCAGTAACCCACAGCCTGTAATTTGGGGTCATGCATAATCACTATGCTTTTCTAAGTGGATATTTTTGTCTGCATTCTGTTCAGAACTCCATGTAGCCCTGGGTGGAGGAGTATATACGTCTATATATTCGCCCAGTAACACAAGTTAGTTATTATGGTTAGTTAGAGAAATGGGCTGATAAAAGGTTTGTGTGTATTATTTTTTGAACATGTCATCTGACTGGCTGTGTTCAATCTATTGATGACGGCAGGATCTCTGAACTGTGTTTTGTTTCAGAGAGGAAACCTCTACAAGTTTTAGCAGGTCTGAAGCGCTTCATCTTACCACATCACACACACACACACAGCTATTGGCGTCATTAGTCATAGCCAGTCTATAAGCAGTGAAATTGGAGGAGTTAGCAATCTCACCAAAGTACTCCTGTCTGTCCAGAGATACTGATGACTCCCTCCCAGCCTTCGGTTCTGGCCCTCCGGCAGGGCCTGAGGCAGGTGTAGAGCTGGCTAGGTTGATGGTGGTGGACACAGGCTGTTCTTTTAAAGTCAGACCTCCAAATAACCCGTCCCCATCCAGCACAGCATCTCTCAATATCAGGCGGGTGACCTCCTGCTGATAGCGGGTCCCCGGCAGGTCCGAGTGTCGCGCCCTCTCAACATCACCTCCTGGACCTCGCTGGTCAGTAGCACCCCATTCTGGTTCTGCGCGGTGATAGGTTACAGTATGTGTGCTGAACGCAGGCGGATAGGAGTGACGCGTGTCATGTGTGTTTCCTCCAATCCCTGAAACCCCTTCCAGATAGTCCCTCCACACCTCCATAGGGGGTGCTCCTGTTTTGCCAGAGTACACCTGACCTGACGTTGCTCCACCAAGCTGCTGGGCAGGTCCAGTAGTGTGGCGGGTATCGTAGCCCAGGCTGATGCCACTCGTCCGGTTACTGCTGCAGCGACTTCCCATTGGGCTCCCGCCACCTCCTCCTCCTCCTCCGCTAGCAGTACTGCTAGCGAAACTTGAGCGAGGGCTCGCCAACACATACTCCTGTAAGCTGTAAGAGGAGCAGGGGCTCAATGCTGGTGCAGGGGGCATAAAGAAACCCCCTACTCCGCTGTCATATGTTCTCTGTGGAGGATGAGAGAGGGAAGCAGGCCGGCCACTGTCCCAGGGTTCTCCGCCAGAACTCAGACGCTTGTAGAACAGCGTTTCCTGCAGAGACAAGCGCTTATGGCGCTCCAGCTCAGGGAGGAAACTGGGTTCCACAGCCACTGAACGAGCGGCTGTGCTGAGCGCTGGGTATGGAGGTGGTACAGATGACAGCGGAGGAGGCTGAGAGAGAAGCTGCTGTCGGCGAACAAGCTGCTGGAGCTCTAGAGAGTAACGTCGCTGGTTAGAATTCGAACCGTATACTCCATGGAGGTCACCTTCACCTCTGGGTGACTCACCTCGCCTCTCCGCTGTTTCAGGCAGGTAGCATGATGCTCGTTGCTGGGGCGACCGGCGCCGCAGGGGGGCGTGAGCAGAGGGGTGATGTTCGATCCCAGACTCACGTTCCTCAGGTACTGTGGCTGAGGTGGCATTGGACTGTGTGATTCTCTGAGAACTGCCCAGCTTGCCCGGCCTTCCACCCGACTGTCCACACACGTCTCCAGAGGTGGAGCTCGAGAGCAGGAATGGAGACGGGCCCAAAGGAGGGTCAGCCACTAAATTGCTCTGTGTCACATTTCCATTACTGGCATTGTTACTGTTACTGTTGTTATTAGCATTAACCAACTCGTTTTTCTTTTTGTTAAATTTAGCACTTCCAGAATCAGTCAGTTTCAGCTTTCGTCTCAGTTTGTCGCCGAGACGATCCATTGTGCTTTAAGATAAGCTAACTCCAATATAAAATTAAAAACACAAAGCGAATTTCTATAAATGCCACCTGAATATAACTACAGTTTAAATAGCGCACTCCATAAATACAGTGAAATACAGTGTGGACACAAACTCAAGAGTTTAAACAGCAGGTGAGATAAGAGGCCAGAAGATACTCGATTTATACATCCAAACAACAACAAAAGCACAAGAAAACTATCTGTAAAAACAAATACTTTGTGCTGAACTACAGAAGGAAAAATAAATATGGGATTTTGAAGATAAATAAAAACGCTATGACATTTTCCGCAGGCTACATGTCGTACTAGTCAGACTTCAAAAGAAGCAAAGTGTCTCCACACCGAATCATCTGGACACGCGTGTGAACGAGAGCGTCTTTATCCATTTGTCTGCGCTTTTATCAGCTATATGTGGCCTTGTATTCAGCGACGAATAAATACAGTGTGGAAATTACAACCAGGTTTCAGAGAGCCCGGAACACTTCAAACACACCCGCTGCACTGAAAACTTCATTCAAACAATAAGTCTGCCTGTCTCATCCGTAACACCGAGCAACTCCAGTCTTATACTCGCCGCTCGCCTCTTTGTTTTACTGGATTAATCTAAACGGTGTTACTGGTTGTTTTATGATAAAAATCGAGTCTGAGAACTGAATGAAGTCCAGCGCGGTCCACGTTTGCTTTAAACCTGTTAAAGTTAAACAGTTTATGGTGGTATGGATACACCACGGTCCCTTTTTACCGTAACTAGCGGCTTTCAGAAAAGTTGAAAATGTTTTTCTGCGCTGATAATCGCTGTTCAATAGTTTCTACTGTAAACTCAAATGCGTTTATTTCTTATACAAAGAGTGCACGGCAGATCAAAGCGGAACGTTTTCCCGCAAGAATTCCCTTTCCAGTCCAGTTGGAAAGAAAATGACCATTATTCCCAAAATGTGTGGAAGTCTTCCCAAAGCGCGCAACAAAAAACAAGTCGAGTCCGAGTTCGTGGATCTCTCAGCCGTGTAGACGAGCGCGCACCTCGCACACAACCCCGGAAAACTGCTGCTAAATGTTTAGCGTACAGTCTCTTTCTTTCCCAAAATGTTCCCTGCCTCCCCCTTTCTTCTTCCTCTGTGGCTTTTTTCCCGACCGGAACACCTTTCCCCCGGGCACCGCGCATGAATAGCATCCCAGTATTTCGTCACACAACCCGACTTCTCAAACGGACTGTACCCGTCGGTTCAGCCCAGTGTTTGGAGATTTACACAAACAACCTCAACAAAGCAGTGCAGACGTTTTGATGTTGTTTAAATGTCTCAAAAATAAAAAAATAAGCAGTTTATTCCAAGGAAGCAAAGGAAAGAATGATTTAAATCATTCATATTCTGTATATAAAACAATGTTAAGCTCAAATAAGACTAAAATGCCTTTTTTACTGCCAAATACAGACATAAATCTAATTGTTCCTTTTTTTGTTTATGACATCGTAGGATGTTTGCACTAGACCCACATATAATGAGGTGATACGTGACGTAAAATAGAGTAAGTTTCACTTAGCAAGTCGTTCGACTTAAAATCATGTTTAGATAAACAACATAACTCTGAAGCAATGTCAGTGATTCTCAGACCGTGCACATTTTCCGTGCTAGTTTTCTAGCCCTAAGGCCTAATTGCTCGTGTCTATCGTCTGTGGAATGCGCGGATGGATATCTCGGAGTTCTCCGGGACTGCGTGAGTCGGCCGCGTGTGCGCTTTTCGCGAGCGCAATAATATAACAGTGTTTTTCTCTCGGAAAATGCCTCTCATCGCTCCATAGTTACCGGGAGGCGTAAATTCCGGTGACAACTGACCTGCTGTCGTCCGGTTACTGTATTCAGCCCCACAGAGACCCTAAAAAAGCCCCAGTGCAGTTCTTTTGTTTTAAACCTCGTTTTTTCCCCTCCTCCCCTGCTCGCCTGTCTGCAGCTTTTCCTGCGGTTTTCTGGGTGCGCGCACGGACGCGCGCTCTCCGGCAAGCGGGGACATGTCTGCGAGCGCACGCGGGAGTTACTCAGCGGTGCTGGCAGAGCATCGCGTTAGCAACGCAAAGCTTGTGGGTTCGACTCTCAGAGGACACACGTGCTGATCAATTGTATACCTTGAGTGCACTGCAAGACACTCCACAGTCTGTCGCATGCTACTAAACATGCTAATATAGAAAGAGTTTAATGAAATAAAAGACAGGTTTAAAAGATCATTAACAGGTCTGTTGCAAAACAGTTCTGTTTTAATGCATAAATGATGTATTAAACACGTGTATACATTACAAAAATATACTATAGACTACTTAGCAGCCTAAAATTCTTCCTGTTAATGCCAGTTATTCTTGGGTTGTTGTTTTGAAGTGAATCTAGCACGCATGTGCTGTATTTAATGTGATCACAGCATCACCTTCTGGTAGAAATAACGCAAGTCACCCCAACACCAAAGTCGGCTCTGAATATTTTCCCTGCTGTCTTACCGTACTTGTTATAATCCAAAATGGCGGCACCCTTGAGGACGTTTTGTAGCGCAGGTGAGACAGCGCACGATATAACATATTTACCCGAATATATTTTCCTCGGGATTGTACTGTGCTTGTTGCAAAATAGATTTTGTTTTTTAAGCCCAAGAACGAGCTTTAAGTTTAACCCTTAACAAGCACTTCGTCAGCTAACGAATGATAATGAATCGCCCATGGCACACTAGAAATACAATAACACGTTTAATAGTACACGATGTTTATTGCTTAATCCGTTTCAACATCATTTTCAGTTTTAAGACCGTCTGTACGGCCGTTTTCATCGACGTGTGTGACCCAGGCAGGAAATAAATGGAGACTGGAGTGAGTTTTCTTTGCGGTTTCACATAAACCAATTATGACCAGTTACGGTGTATTAACCGTAACTGAGTGTTTAGGCATACAGTCAGTGTTTTGTCTGGTTGATGTTTGTTTGCTATAACACCACTGGAAAGCTCGTTTGTTTGTCTGCAGAAATGGTTTAGCACGCAGCGGATCAGAGTACGGACCACTGACGGATCTGCCTGACTGGTCTTATGCAGGTGAACTCAATCTCTTAATAACCATTGAAAACAACAGAGAAACCCCAGACATACAGTTCTGATGTATGCAGCTGTCGTAACGGGTTTATGTCTAAACACACAATCATGTTTTATCTTGTGATGAATTGCAGATGGGCGGCCCGCACCTCCACTGAAAGGACAGATCCGCAGACAGAAGCAACGGGAGGAGTTTGCGGTAATACTCCGTGTTTTGGGATGGTCATGATCAACTGCGTTTTATCAGCAGTTGTCTGTAATGTTGATATTTACTCAATCCTTTATTTGCATGTGTGTGCATGTAGAGAAGAGCAGTGTATCTCAACACAGAGATGGATGATGGCATGGAGCAGTTTCACGAGAGCAAGAACAAGCAGAGGCGGACAGAAGAACAGCTGAGGTCTTTAATGCTGAAACCTAAAGGCAATTTATTATTAAAGAACAAAAAATAATAAAGACACGTGACGGGAAAAACAAAAACGGGCGCATGACTAATTTAATTCTGATGATAAATATACCAACATGTTACATGCTATGAAGTTGAAGCATTATTTTGCAGGAGAACAGGAATTATGCAGGAATTTAGCAGATGTTTCAGTGATTTACAGTACACTTACTGTATTGACATGATTTTCCTGGAGCAACGAAAGGATCCAGTTGTGATAGTTTGTAGGTCTTGGACCTGCAACCGTTTGGATTCTGAATCTTCTGATCTGAAGATTTCACACTATATCTTTGTCACGTATAATACACATCTAAAGTTTGGATGCCCTTAATTGTAAGTTTCTCATGATCTTTAAGACCTTTGGATCTTAAGGCTTATGAATAAAATGTTTTATAAATGATATGACAAGATTTCTTCCATGTACAATTGTACTCAAGTGTTGCCATTTAAAAATAAACCCTGAAGTCTTTGAAAAACTACAGAATGTGCAGAAATGCGCTACATATGCTGAGGTTTGATAAATAAGTAACTTTGAGAAAAGTCTTTGAAATGTACTAATAATCTCTGCAGTTGTTCGCTGCATCTATTGCCATACATAGATTTCACAGAAACACTATCCGCTGTCTGTAGCATAAAACACTCCTGTCATAATCTATCTCTCCACCAGGCGGCAGTGCTTCTCTTGTTTTTTCACCTGACAGCTTGTTTCTGACCTTTAAAGGTGGTTTACAGATTTCTGAACGAACGGACACACATTTTTTGTATTCTTATTTTACTTTAATGTTTTTTTCTGTGATCATCTGTTTTTATTAATAAAGATGTGCTGTAATGTAAAGGGATCCAATGTACACAAACGAGATGAGATTTAATGGTACCGTCTCCTGCCTGAGAATGTAATTAGGGCTGTTGCTATAGTGACTCTATTTTATATTAGCCACAAAATGCCAATTTACTTTTTTTAACCAGAGAACCTCTGAATCTTGAAAATCAATCAGTACAGTCATGAAGTATACAGTCCTCTTAATCATACAGTAAACATGCCTGTAAATACAGACTTCACACATGATAATTTGTCACTGTCTGTGACTGTCTCATCTGATGTGTCTGAAAATGTTCCCATAGTCTCTCTCTCTCACTGTGTCTTTCTTTCTCTCTCACCTCTCACTTTGTCTGTCTCTCTCTTTCTTTTCC
>JAZGTJ010003429.1:14759-35522 GCA_036877575.1 Botia almorhae | reverse complement strand
ATCAACAAAATAAAATTAATTAAATAACATTCTTTTAGTAAAACAGATGCTGGATCTGTCTTAGCCTTCTGTATATGTGTGTTGCAGGAGTGGTCCCGGTGTGATGAGGTCACAGAGAAATTGTGCAAGTGGCTGGATGAGCTCGAGTCAGACATATCCTGTGTAGATTCAGAGCAAGAGGATGACTTTCAGGTTAAGCTGCAGTCCTATGAGGTTAGTTCCATACAGAGTGCAGGATAACTTGCCAATGGTAAGTTAATTCAGAAAGGCCCTGATTTTAATGTTGCAGATGTGAAATTGACACATTGATATTAACAATTTGGACAATTTCCCCTTTCTTTTGCCTTTAATGTCAAAGCTCAAACAGTTACTAGCGTAATTAGCCAATTAGACTTCCACAACTACATTCAACTCCCATCCCTACAAGCCAACTTAAGTAGGGGTGAGTTTCTGTGGGAGAGGGTGGGTGAGATAAGATAAGCCTAAGCAGTGGTTCTCAATCTTTGTTCACCTGAGTACCCCCTAATGTTCACCAGTGTTCTCTTATTTTCTCAGTGATCAAAAGAAACATAATGCTTTTTTAATGCATTATCATTTTAATTGGTTTTAGAATTCATATTGTTAACATAGTAAATATTAATGTGATAAATTGAACTAAAATTAAAACATTTTGGCAAAATTCTTGCAAATGTCAATACAGTGTTGGAAAGTAAAATAACACAATACTCCATAATAAGGGTTGAGGGGAAAAACGTTTTGCAAATGTAATCAATGGAAAATGGATTTTTAATAATTAAAGTATTTTAAACATCGGTTAATTGTTCTTGCTTGCTTGCTTTTTTGCATACTTTTTCTCTTACTGTTAGAGTTTGTATAAGACCCTGGAAGACATGAGGCCTCAGGTGGAAGAGACCCAGGATCAGCTTAGGGCCTTACAGACCAATGGTTGCTGCTGTCAGAAGCCAGGCCAGGCCATTCCAAGATCACTGATGTTAAGGCGCTGGAAGGAGCTCCATAAACAACTAGATCAGAAAGTCCAAGTCACAAAAAGGATTACAAAAAATTGTGAAAGGTGTGGAAAACAGTGCCATTTTGTTGGAGAATTTAAATAGTGTTTAGCAGTAAAATGTAGTTAAAAGTTTTGGTAACACTTTACTTGAAGGGGTGTGCATAAGACTGACATGATACCTTCATAATCACGACATGACACGTCATGAATATGAAGGAGGGTTTATGACAACTGTCATTAAGTGTCATTCGCTCAGTTGTCATTTTTAATGCAAAGATAACAATGCTTGAGATGCCTTTGTCATGACAACTTGACATAAACCAATACATCATAAACTGTCAGTTTCTTTGTCATAACAACTTGACAGATTATACTAAGCTGCTCCCCACAGACGAAGTAAATAAGAAGATCATTTACACAAACTCGAAGATCTTTATTTGTCATGACAAAGACAAGGTGTCATGTCAGTCTTATGCACACCCCTTTAAGTAAAGTGTTACCAAAGTTTTTTGTAGATCCTTTTGTAAAATGCCCACAGTTTTCAATATTTTATTTCACTAATTGAAATGTTATTTCACAGCCAGTTATTCAACCTTATAAGTTAGTAATTTGGAAAGCTCTACATAGGCTGCAACTCTGCATGCCACACGGATAACCCGTGTAACATTCCACTTAAGAACAAAATTTTGTTTTGTCAGAGTTATTGTGTTTTAAATGTTTTGTCAAAGTTGCGTTCCTATGTAATTTCCTTATATGAATTTCTTGATATTTCTTGCATTTAGGTCATTTGAAAGACTCATAATTTAAAGGATCATATCATTCTTAGGTCAAGTAACATGTAAAAGCATTTGTGGATTTCTGCTTGTCTTTGTAGCTTTCAGCATGATTCAACTGAACTAGAGGCTTGGATGAGTGGTGCTTATGAACAGATTCAGAAATGGAGTAGTTTTTCTGATTCTGACCCTCTGGATTTCAAACTCACCCTTACCCAGCTTATGGTAAATAGAATAGATCTTTTCAGTATTATGTTGACAACATGCAGTCCTACATGTTTAGATGAAATGTGTATGATGCAGATGTTCTTAAGAGAGCTGGACATCAGGTCCGTGCAGAAAGAGTCTGCAGTTTGTGCCGGCAAATGCATACTGCAGCTGACAGACAGAGAGGCACCAGCACTGCGCAGACAACTGGCTCAGCTTGAGCAGAGCTGGATGAACCTGACTACAATGGTCCCTGTGCTTCACCAGATACAGCAACAGGTAGAAAATGTCTAATTGTCTAACCTTTCTCTCCATATCTCTAGATATCTCATACCTCTATGTCCTCTCCATTTCAAGAAAATCTCTGCCGATTATTTTTTTTTGTTTTGGTTAACACACTTCTAACCTTCTGCTAGCTGTTGGCGAGCCAGTCTCAGAGTCAGATCTTGGCTGAATTGACCTGCTGGTTAAAACATGTTGAGAGTCGACTGGAGCAAGAAAGGTCTGGGGTCCATCTTGCTTTAGATTCCACTGAGCTGTGTAGACATCTACAGTCTTTGAAGGTATTGCATCTATGATTTTGGCCTTTAGCAATCCTTCTGTATTTCTAACCAAATTCCAACTGTTATTTACTGAAATCATGTTTTACTCTTTGATTTATTCTTTGTTTTATGCATTTTAGGATGTTAAGACTGAGGTAACCTGCCACCAGTCCTGTCTCAACTTTCTGAACCAGTCTGATGAGGAAGCCAGATCTGAGAATGACCCCACCAATCGCAATGAGCGCATCGTGTTTGCTGAGCAACTGGGAGCTCTTAATCTGAGATGGCTTATTATAAAGTGCAAGATTGACAGTGAGGTAGAAAGAACATCACAGCCTTTATCCTTGGAAGCTATTTTTCCCCTTTTTATTGGTTGTGTTTACTATTATGTATCTTTTGTCTGCAGATACATAATACAGAGGACAAATGGCTGGCTTGCACAAACAGAGAAAGGCGTTTGCAGTGTCTGCACGATTGGATCTCTCAACGTTTGGAATGGGTGAAAAACAGCAAGAGACCAAACAGCCTCTCACAGATTGAGCGGGCATTACAAGATTGTGAGGTAGGTCTCCTATTTACAACAACTAGCTTAAAGATTTTGTAGTGGTGTGAATTGTTTTTTGTATGTGAAAGTGAATAAGAAATGTAACAAAATTTACTGCTTCATTTCAGGAGACAGATGAAAAGTTGAGAGTCAGTTCCTCTGAGCTGCGGGATTTGGAAGGCCTTCACCTTTTTGGACAGCAGAATGGTCAACACCCTGGAGATGAAGCATTCTCGATGCAGGTGAATTCAGCCAGCCAAAACTGCCAAGCTTTAAGCAGACAGGTACATTTTATTTTAACAATTTTTCGATCGAGTAATAAAATGTTATTCCTAGCATCTGAACTGCCATGTGTGTTCTCTTAGATAAATGATCTCAGGTCTCACCTGCGGCCAATCAGAGATGAGTGGACTCGCTTTGAATCTGAAATAAGTACTATTCAACTGCAAACAGCCAGGGTTATCTACGGGCTGGAGCTCTACAGGGTTCCTCTGTTCTCATCTAAGCAGAGCAAAGCTCATGTGGAACGTTTACAAGTGCGTAAACAACACTGTTGTTAACTATCCAATAATTGAAATAAGATTGTAAATTTTGACTGTATTCTGAACCATAAAATAGTTTATTTATTGATGGTTGGTTTATACTTTGGCATTTTCTGTTTGCTCACAGGAGTTTGAAAAGGAGTTGGGGAAATCAGAAACTTTGACACACTTAAAAAAAGTGTTCTCCAACTTAAGAGACAAACTCAGCTCTTGTGCAGCCACACTACTGTCTGATCGACTGGAGAAGGAGAGGACTCGGTATTTAAGTTTACTGTTCATGAAAATATTGGAAATATATTGAAAATATAGTTTCTGTTATAAAAAACTGATTTAAAAAATAAATCACTTATTACTTGGCAACCACCAGACAAACACCAGCACTCCAGTAATGTAGCTTGTTACTGGAAAAACTGAACTTTTTTCAAAACAACTTCATAACTAGTAATTTTGTAAAGTTTGTAGCGTCTCTGTTTTTTCTTTTTCTGTTTTTTTTTTCGTTTTTTCTCAAAGCTGGTCTAAGAATTTGCAATTTTGTGTGCAAGGTACATTTTGTGTGCAAGGTAATAATAGTTAATAATAGCCTAGACCGCCGTGCACATAATAAAAAACATTTTGTTAGATGTTCCATTCTATTTGTCTGCATCTGTTTATGTGGGTTTTTTTGTGTGTCAGACATCTAGCAGTAAGTAAGGACTTACATGCTGATTTACTAAGGGCCCAGGATGCACTGCAACTCTGGCTGGAATATGAACATCTCATGGGAGAAAGCCATGCTCTTCTAAATCAGCACTGGGAGACACTTGAAGAACTTACGAAAACTCCATCTAGAGGCGACACTGTAGAACTTCTCAACACAAGGATGCGGGACATCAATGTGAGTTACTTAAATACAATGTGAATGCTATGATAAGTCTATGCGGAATGAGGCCACTGGCATAGAAGTAACTTTGAAATAGATTGGATCTTGATGTAAGACACATCAAATACATAATAAAAGGGTTAGTGGTTGTGCAACAAAAGAAATAAACAATTACAACAAAAAATAATGCACAAAAATGAGGTGAAACTTATGGTAAAACCTTTTTGTACCAATGACCATACAATGCAAAGTAATAAACTTCACAAATAAAACACAAATTTCAGCAAGAGCAAGAGCAATTAAGTGCTGCTAAATGGTTAGATAGCCAAAGATGGGTCTGTAGTACTTCAACACAATAGCACTTTTAAATAGAAGGAACATGGAACATCTGAGTTGAAGCTTTTGTAAGTTGGCTAAAAATGTAATTGTACTTTGTAATGTTTCTCCCACAAATAAAAATGCACACACATGCACACACATATATCTATGCTAGTGACCATTAAAGTTGTTTGTTTTGTTTTATTTTATGTTTATTTTATTTTTATGTAGAAAATTCTTCTGTATTTGTGTCCTAAATGAACGTCATTTTGAGAGATTAATATATTCCACAGACACTGGAGAAAGACATGGCGGCCTTGCAAAGTAGTGAGGGAAAAGTGCTGGAGGCTGCAAAGCTTCTCATTGAGCAGATGAAGCCCCAATCAGCCCAACTAATTCAGTCAGAAACCAGATTGCTGTCACGCGACCATGTACACCTTGCCAAGACATTTGCTAAGATTAGAGCTAATGTTCAGGTAAGGTATTTTCTGGAAGTTATTTAGCATTTTGTTACGTAAAGGTATCTGTACTTAGCTTACCACATTATGGCAAATATCCAAATTCTTCTTTATACCTCCATAAACAAAGGTATTGTGCTGTTGTGCTGTTCTTGATCCATAGGAGGAGCTGATGGAACACTACAGTTTCACCACTGAGTTAGATTTATTGGAACAACAACTCAGCAGCTTTAAATGTATTGCCAGCCCCTTAGATGTGAGCAAAGAGAGTCTAAAGGTGAAACTGGGGCCTCCCAACATTTCCTGGTGTCAGAGAAATTGGAAAATAAATTGGGTGATAGTATTGGGTTATAGTTTAATGTAAATATCTCTCTTTTTTGTCTATAAGACGGTTCTGTTAGATCTGGGTGGGGTGAAGGCTACGCTTGGTGTTCTGAATCACAAGAGCCTCGGTCTCACCCTTAGCTCCACAGATGATAAGAGGCTACAGACCCTAAACACACAGTGGGTTGAGATTTTCAGTCAGGCTATGGACAGGCACAGGCAAGTGAAACTTCACCAAACTAATTCAGTTCTGTTTATAAACATTTAGGTTAGTGCTGTAATATATTTAAACCATTTTTTCCTCAAGAATTCCTATGCAAACTTGTCACATCTTGATATTAGCTTTAGCAAAACTGCCTTAGCTGTTCTGTCATGTGAATGCAAGTTAACATCTATTTATGTAGGGAGGTATATGGAGAGCAGCTACATGGTCAAAACATCCAACAGAAGTGCCAGTGCTGGATGGAGCTCCTGGACAAAGTCCAGAGTAGTTTGTCCAATCAGATTTCTGGAAACAGTGTTGTCGTAAGAGAGCAGCTAACTGTGCATCAGGTAAAGTTTACTGCTACATTCATTAAATGTTTTCAACATTAATAAATGCATAATATATAATATTTGATCCAGTATTTTTGCATGTCAATGTACTTTTTAATTTATTGTACTGTAGAAAAGAACAGAGAAGCATAAACTAAATTATTGTTCATAAAATATTGTGTGATTCAATTTTGAAAAGGTTATTATACAAACCTAGTCATATATTAATGATTAATCTTCCAGAGGCTGAAAGTGGAGGTGCTGACCAGCCAGCAGCTATGGGATTCTATGATTAGTGAAGCTTTACGACTCTTGGAGAGCGGTCAGATTGAGGATAGGTGAGCTTGTGTAGCATTTCCATCAATAACTTATTCTCTGCCAGCTCTTTAGTATTTACAGGACTCTGCTGTAAGAAATCAACGAGTGTTGTGTAATGCTCTTTGTGTAATGAGTCCGTAACTCCTGGAGTGATCTCCTTTGTACTCAACACTAAAACAAGCCGGCTTGCTTTCAGACTGCATGTGCTACCAGAGTAGAAACAGCATGAAATCATATTTCTTTTCAGCCTGTAAATGCTGCTTCAGATGAAACTCCTGCACAGTTGCATTCAAGATGTTTTTTTGGGCTCTGATTTTTCACTGTAGGAGAAAATTTCTTGTAGATAGCCAAATAAATGGCTTGGTTTGTCTTTCAGATGACTGGTAAAGCTACGTTTTAGGATTTTAAAAATCTCTGTTGTGTTGCTTATCTGTTGTGTGAATTAATGTTCTGAACTCAGAGTAACTAGTTTAAAATAACCGTCATCTTATCCATAACAAGCCTCTTTGATAAGCTCAAAAACACTGATACACCTATTCTGCAGAAGTCATTTGATCCAGAGTCTCGGCAAACTGAAGGAGGGTTGGCAGGGAACACAGCAAAGGGTCCAGCAACATGGTAGAAGTCTTGAGAGGTTGATGATACAGTGGCAGCTCTATGACACAGGTGTGAGGAAACTTTCAAAGTTTCTCAAGCACATTGAAGAACTACTGTCCTCAGTGGGACTGGTGCCCTGCAGCCTACAGCAGCTCCAAGACATTAATGTAAGAACATTCAGTAAAATGCACTGAATGGCAATTCAGATGGTCATGTTGGGCTGAAAACCTTGATCCATCATAAATATATGAAATGTTCTATATCCCACAGTTGACAGAGGAGCGATTAAAGCTTCATGAAGATCTGTATAACCAGACTGTAGAGGCTGGCAGGCAGATCTATTCCCTAACAGATACACAAACACAAGCATGCCTGCAGATTGAACTTCATGCCCTCAAAGAAATGTGGGATCGAAGTTGTATGCTTGTAAAGGAAAGAAAGGCACTTGCGAATGCTGTAGCTCACGTAAGTCACCCATTTCTTACAAGTGTTTTGAATAAAAACGAAACGGTTTTAAATTAATTTGGGGGAAGTACCATTAAGTCAAAGGTAAGATCCATTTTCTAAGCCTTTGAAACCTCCTAGTTTAGAATTAGCCTAAATAATTAATTAGATTGATTAAAATATTAATTTTATTAAATATGTATGGTATAAACATGACCAGGATCGATCTGATTATGACTGACACGTCTCCCTCAAAACCAAACAAGCCTGTGTTCATTAATTTTTTCCATGGGCAGACAACAATGGCAATAACAATAAGCAACAGCTATCATTGACCTACATACCCTGCTGAGCATTTCTCGGATAAACTGCTTTAATTTGAATATGACAGATTAGAAGTAATCTCATTATCACGTAGTAAGGAATTTAATAACCAGTGCTGGTAAACCCATGCTGTTACATGTCTGCATGAATCGTCTGTCATTGTTTACAAACAGTCTCTGTATGCCCTAAGACCTAGGGCAGATACGCCAGATGTGTAAACAAAGTTTGTAAGTGCTATGCTGAATATAACACTTTTTTGCATTTGTTTGATTGGCCAAAAATCTGTGTACAACAACTGTTTGAATGTGTATATCTGCTGAGTGTATATTTCAAGTGAGTATATCTCAGATCATAAACTAAAGGCTATGTATATAATATCTGGGCTATGTATATAATATTTATATATAAATATACAGTGCATTCAAAAAGTATAATTATAATTTATATTAAATATTTAAATATATCTTAAATTTAAATATATGTTCCTTTAAGTATTAAACAGTGATCTGTTATTTTGCATTTCACAGTGTAGAAATCGTTACAAATAACCAGGTTCTGTTTTTTCTCACAGAACTGGAAGTGCTGTGAAACTGGACTGTCTAACAGTGCTCTTAAACTGGAAGAGATTAAGGCAAGATTGAAAAATCCACTGCCAGAGAAGCTAGATGATCTAAAGACTGTCAAGCTCTCCAAGGTACTATAAGCATCTGACAGTAATGTCAAACATTTTTGATTCTTAGAACTCACAGCCAGATAAGCAGCTCACATTTCAAATCAGGTTTGGTCCTTGATTTCTTGATGTTAAGTAGACATAAAGTGGGGTCCAAACATTTAAAACCATTATTGGTGATTATGATAGGATTAAAAACTAATTTAGGATGTAAAATAAAAAAATATATTTAAAGTGCATTGCTTATAAGCACAAAAGATGCCGTTTATGCTGTTTAAATTCTCAATTTATACTGAGATAACATTGCTCATTATGCTTTTCACCAACGTGTGGTGTTCAAGGAGGACATACCCAATTAATAAGAAATGCTTTAATGATCATGAAAAGTGATTTTATCTGCCATCTTAATTCTCTTCCTGTTCGGATACTCTTAAAATATAACAATAAGTCTTTTGTTAAGGGAAAACACCTCTTGATTTAATCATGTTTCTGTTAAGATGAGGTATTAACATATGCTGATAGGTAAGACTCCTTTTATTTCTTGCTTTGATTAGGCTGTAATGAAGAAACTACAGATGGGGCGAAACTGTCAAACAAAGATAAAATAGTGTCCCTAACATGTTTGGCCTTTACCACACCTCCTCTTACCAGGTTTTAATAAGTTTTCTGCCCTCCCCCAACTGCCCTCCTGCCTTCTCTCTTCCCCCATTCCCAATCTCCGCCTCCTCCCTCCCTGTCCTGACCAGCGAGCCTTAATCCCACGAACGAATAACAGGAGCAGAGAGGAGAAAGAGGACTAGGGTTAGCGTGCATCAGAGCAGGAGAGTTTAACTTGCTATTGGCTCTCATGTTATGCAGGAGGACGAGGACACTCTGAAAATTTGGGCTGATGAATTAAAAGAGCTGACCAACATGAAGGAAGATGTGTCACAGTATGTGCTGCCCACAGACATGGTGCTGCTTCAGGGACAGGTGGAAGAGCTTCACAGCCAATGGGAAGAACTGTGCCTATGGGTAAGTCTGTTTAGGGGATGACAGAAGGAGGGAAACGGAGTCAGAGGCATGGGGCTGTTGACCAGACAGCATTGTAAAGGCACATAATGCTTTCACCGCTTTAGTGACAATGCTGCATGGCTTAGGAAAAGAGTGTATATGTGAATGTAGATCTAAACACTTATCCACTTTTCCTTCAGAAATGTATACAACAAATCATTTATGGTAAATATTACTATACATATATTTAAATATCACTATAGAAAATCTAATTGTAGCTATTTTTTAATATTTCTTAAGCATAATACAAGCTCACAGGGTATTATCTTAGTTGATTGGGTGATGAGCACAGGTCCACCATGGCGCCTCTATGTAAAGCATATGAATGGCCCTGTGACATCAGAATAGATCTTCTGTTGTAACTGTGAACAACCAGAGCAATTAAACAGAAAAGCCACATTTTGTACAGACCATTGCATGGCCTACATCCAACTCATCTCATCTGACATCAGACACTGGGAGCTTAGTTTATTAACTATTTTTTTGTTTTATGAAGTTGATGCTGTGAGTTTATTGTGTTTTCATTTGAAACTCTGGCTTGAACCCAATCCTGAGTTAATGAGGTCAGTCTACTCGTGGGTCAGTGTCTGCAGCCAACTGGTTGCAGGTGGACTTGTTCCCTGGAATAAGTGGCAGATGGTAAAGCATTGACTAGCTTTTTGCCATTTTTGTGTTAGTATTAGTGTCTTAGTGTGTTTGTTGGACGCTTAGTTTGGGCAGTTTTAGTCTAATGTCAATACCATTATGGTTTCTATTCCTAACTGTTAGGCTACACTGTTACACTGTCTTACATTCCTAGGTGTGACATTAATGAATCATAGAAAACATGTGCTTCACTGACAAATGTGGTTTGGAAAATGCTGTCATTGTTTTGAAAAGGTTGCATGTAAACCTTTGCAATCTTAGAGAGTAAAATGAACAAAAGGAGGCTACAAAGCTTTTGACTTGCCCCCTGGAGTGTTTTGATGTTGTTACATACTAAGTAGACAAGTCCTTTACCGAAAGCAGTAAAGACATGGGGGCCATAAAAGTTCTTTGCTGTACTTTGCTTTACAGTGCAGTAATCAATCTCACTGCGTGAGACAAGTGTTTTGTTAAAAGCCTTTCAGATATAAGATATTTGGGGCCTTCTGTGATAGTCAAGTCTCACGCTGGCCTGCCTTACATCGTGTTTGGCTTTTGAAGAACAAAATTGTATGCTGTGGTGTTTTTATAAAGTCTTTTAAATTTTTAGGTTTTTTAAAAATCTTTACTAATTTATTAATTCAGGTAGTGAACTGGGCTGTTAATTCAAGAGCACTTTTCAAAATTAAAAGAGGACAGAGAGGACTAAGAAAGTTAAAGATCTTTCTTTAGCTCTTAAAAGACTAGTTCACTAGTTCACAAAATTAAAATGCTGTCATTTACATACCCTTATGCCATTTCAAACTCATATGACTTTCGGTGGAACACAGGCAGTGACGCTCTATATGTTTGAGATATTTTATTTTTCCATACAATGGGATTAAATTGGGAGTAAACTGAAATTTTGTTGTTAAAATAAAAAATAATTATTTCTATAGTGCATTTTCTAATGTGCATTGTTTTAAAGCAGCTTCACAGAAAACATAGTACAAGAATATTAAGGATGTATAGTCCTTTATTATCTTAAAGACTTAATATGATCGACTTTGTATGATTAAAAGGCCAGGAATTAAAATTATTGTTTACTCTCACAGCAGTGTCGATAACATTGAACCACATTAATTCTTGTGTCATGACAATAGGCCAAGTAAATCCAATGTAGTTTTAAATCCCCCAACAGCTTCTTGTTTCAATTGGAAATATGACACAGAACAGGATGGTAAACTGCACACTTCATCGAGTTCGTGAGGACTTGAAGAAAATGTTACATAACATACTTTTAAGGCTATGTTTGGTTTTATGTTTTGTACCATACTGAATTACTTTTTAAACCTTTTCTTTTTATTGTGTATGAAGGTGTCACTTCGCAAACAGGAGATAGCTGATCGCCTAAACGCCTGGATCATTTTCAATGACAAGAACAAGGAGCTCTGTGATTGGCTGACACAAATAGAGAAAAAGGTGGCACACCAGGGGGAAAACCTTAGTATTGAAGAAATGGTGGAGAAGCTTAAAAAGGTATAGTTTAATTTTTTTACCCATAAACAAATAAATGTACCTGTATATAAATGTTTGCACATTAAAGTGAGCCAGACTAGGTTAAAAAGCAGGTGAACCTTGAAAAGCAGGGAAAACATGTTAAAAGCTGGAGAAATTAAAGTGAAAAGGGGTTCAGGCAGATGAAGGTTTGATGCAAATAATGCCTCTTTGACACAAATGACCCTGAAAAGTGCTGACCCTGAAAATTCTGAGAGCATACATAGTTTAGAATATAGTTTTGACACCTGTCAGACCCACTAAGAGACAAACTGCAGTTAGATAATTTTGTTTGGGATGAATGTGTTAATGACTAAAACACTAAAGATGTGTTAATGACTAATGTTAATGACTGAGGGGCCTTGGTAATGGAGTCTGGTGCTTATTGTAACCCTCTGTCTTTAGGACTGCATGGAGGAGATTAACCTCTTCAGTGAGAATAAGAGCCACCTTAAGCAGCTGGGAGAAGAGCTCCTATTAGCAAGTGACAAGGCTAAAGAGGCAGAGATTCATGGGGCCTTATGTGATGTCAACGACCGCTGGCAACACCTGTTCGACCACATTGAGGCCAGGTGAGAATTAAACCGTAATATAAGGTTTGTGTGATAAACGAGCATCTCTGGCATGTGTTAGGTTACCTTCTTTTTGTTTCTATCTTTGATTAATGGCTGACTGTTTGCATCTAGTGATCAAAGCTCTCATTTGTTTGAAAGCATTTCTGGTTTCCATTCAATGTAAACTAAAATTTTAAATGTAAATTGACATTTACAAATTCAAGCATGTGAAAAGACATTTACATTTGACATTAACAGATACTTTTGTAAAGATTGATTTGAAAAAGGTGCTTTGATTTTACATATGAAGCTGTTTAACAGGTTAACAGATACAATTCGTAAATTCAGGTATTGGTTGGGAAATGCTTTCTGTACTATTAACACTTGCCACTGTCGCCCTTATTGCTTGCTTGCTGGGAAACTGCTGACATCTAACTTAGCCTAGGGTTTTGTTTTGTTTTGTAAATTGTAAATGTCCCATATTTTACTGTATATATTTTATGTATGTATGTATGTATGCTGCTTTTGCATGTGTAGTTTATGGTACTATTGCAAATCCCTTATATTTTATGTATGTATGTATGTGTGCTGCCTTTGCATGTTGTGTAGTTTATGGTCTATTGCAAATCCCTTATAGCCCTGTCCCATAAGATGTTGTCTACTTTATGCCATCCTTATGTAAGCTGGAATGCATATACTGTATTTTGCTCAACAATTTTGTGGCTTTATCGGTTCAGTCAGCTCTTTGTTTATAAACATACTATAGGCCTAGTATATGTAATTAGTCTTATCCCACACATATTATTTGCAATAATACCATTAACATGTCTGACATTTGTTCTGTGTTTTATTAATATTCTTTGTTTTTTTATGTAAAGCTGCTTTGAAGCAATGTAACATTGTAAAAAGCGCTACATAAATAAAATTGAATTAAATTGAATTGAAAATTAAAAAACATACACAAAGACAAATAAACCCAATACAAATAAACAAGCCAACACATTTATAATCAAAATATATTTAATAAGGTAAGCCTTCATAATATCCTTCTGCTATGTTGTTTTTCTTAAGTACTCTGGATGTACATAACAATGTGAATTAATCATGTGATTGTTCTAAGAAAGGTGTTATATGTTCTAAGCAAGGTGATATTTTATAAAAATGTATTTTGTGTTTTGGAGGTTTCCATTCCGGTGTGTAACATCACCAGGGTCTCATGTAATTGGTTAGTCCTGCAATGTGACATGCTCTTAAACAGCCATATGGTGCTGATACTAGAAGCAGGGAATTAACAAGACCTTACAGTATCATTAGCTTCAGCTTTGCCATATGGCCTGTTCAGGCTTCTGTAGTCTGTTCTAGTCTCAATGTGTAGCTCCAATTGGGTGGTGAGCAGTGGTCTGTCACCTCACATTAGCTGATTTGAATAAGGGCACAATGGAGCCAGGGGGACAGTATGTATTTAGGAACACTATAATCGCAGTCAACCATCTGCAGGTGTAGCTTCTCTGCAAGACAATGTAATGAGAAGCTTTACACTGTCCCAGTTAAATGCATTCAGTCTTGATCTAATTTAGTGCAGAATACCCTTTGTCTGTGTTTTGGTGTCAACTGACGCAGTTATCAGACAAAGTGTAGTGTGGTGAACTTTGACAAGGTTTTCATTGGGTTCTTGCCAAACAGTATTTGTAAATAATGTCTGCATCACCCTAGCTTTATAAGCTATATAAGCTTCTTATAAAAATGGCTAACAATGTATTAATTATTATTTATTAAGGTGTAATTTGATGGAAATTAAATGATCTAGTGGGGAGATTGTGTAGGTAGATTTGGACAGATTCAGGATTCTATTAGAACGTTTTACTGTGGTAGAAAATTGATTTATAGTATTATCCAAGTGTAGAGAAAAACTTGCTATAGTCAGTTTTTTATGTTGTCTGAACTTAAAATGAATACTGTAATCTCTGTCTCACTTCATTCAGGGTGAAAAGGCTGACAGAGACCCTCGTGACAGTTCAGCAGTTGGATAAGAACATGAATAACCTTCGTTCTTGGCTTACCCACACTGAGGCAGAGTTGACCAAACCTATTTATTATGATGTGTGCAACAAAGACGCGATCCAGAAGAGACTGACAGAGCAGCAGGTGAGCAAAGATAAAAATACCAAAACGGATACCAAAATATTTAGTCATTTTTAGATTAAAAGCCTGAATCAAAGAATACAATTGTTAAGCCTTAAAAGTAAAAAAAAGGCAATTGCCACCAGACAAAATACACACATTTTGTAATAATTAAACAATCTGCATGCTTTGGACAAAATACTAAATATGTGTATATGACCTGTTTAGGACCTACAGCATGACATCGAGCAGCACGCTGAACAGGTGGCATCCGTGCTCACTCTATGTGATGTGCTTCTGCATGATGTAGATGGCTTTAGCAGTTATGACGAGAATGACTTCATCAAGCAGACCACACACAACCTGGATCAGCGCTGGAGAAATATACGCTCCATGTCCCTGGAGAGAAAGTTGAGGTACGGCCATTTTTACTGATGTCTTGCACTGTGCTGTTACACAAATTACTTTGTTCAGTTATGACACTCTGAAGGCAAAGGTACAGTTCCTAGTCTTACAAGGTATAGTTCTGAGGCACAGTTCCTAGTCTTATAATCCACCATCCAGCATGCACATCAGTGTGACTCTAGCTGGTAGGCTGTCCAGGTAATGTGTAGTCAACGACAATGCATGCTGCTTCATCCTCTATATTTAAATAGTCTTGTTAGCGTGTTGTTAGCAGTATGGCACAGGCATGCTCTCAGACCTCCAACAATCACCCGCCTCCACCACCGGCTCCACCTGTTGTGATCTGTTTACTGAATATTGTGCCTAACATTGCAGCATTAACATTGACTGACATTATCACTGACAACAGCATTTCCGCTCTGTAACAGAGCTGCAGCTCTAGATAAAAATTTAAGTGATTTTTCAGTTATTACTTTAAATATTTTCTCAATAACTGACAGAATATTTTGCATGGTAAGGCATGGTAATGTCAGGGTGATATCAAGTCTAGAGATCGTGTTTTGCCAGGATCCTGACACAGTCTGTGTTCTATGTCAGAGCGTGGGGCTAGATTCCGACTCGTCCTGTCTGTTCTTGGTTTCAGTTTTGAGAGTCGGAGTCTAGACCCACGCGCTGTGTGTTCGTTCTATGTGGAGGCACATGACTTCGGCTTTGTTTACATCTGCCATGTGTCCCGCGTCTTGACCCCGCCCCCATGTTTCCTTGTTTGTTTGATTTCACGCACCTGTTTGTAATTGTTTTCTGTCGTATTTAATGCCCTCGTGTCTGCTGTCTCGTGCTGGTCTGTCTTCTGTGGTTTTTGATCTCGTCAGTGTAATCCGAGCTCCTCGTTGTTCTGTTCATTCTCCTTCGTTGGTTTGTTCATGTTTCTCATAGATGTTGCTCTCGTCAGTGCCTGTGCAGTGTTCATTGTTAAAGTTTAGGTAGTTTGTCCTGACACAGTCTTTTAAAATGGTTAATATTTTTTAACAATAAACATGAGAAGTGGATCCTATTTACACCCAAATTGAAATGAATTTACACAGAGTTCAAATCCCAAATTGTAGCTGTAAATGGTTTAATTATTTGGATTCAATTAGACTTATTAAATATAAAGTTCTGTTTCTGTCACTTGCATTAAGCCTGACAGACTTTTTTCAGTGTGTTTCCTGCTAAGTTCAGTGTACCACATGGCAAAAAACATCTCTGTCAAGAAATTCAAGATGCGCAAAACAGGCCATGGTAAAATGTGCTGTTAAAAAAGCTTGTGTGCTTATTCAAATGTCTCTGCAGGATCGAGGAGACGTGGGAATTGTGGAGTACATTTAAAAAGGATTACCATTATTTTGAGGACTGGTTAAATGTGGCTGAGAAAACTGCTGCTGAACCTAATTCATCTGACGTCCTGTATACTGAAGCCAAAGAGGAGTTGAAGAAATATGAGGTCTGTAGCTCTAGTGCATTACAGAATATTGCAACAGTTCTCATTGCACACAGTATTGCAACAGCAGATTGATTCTGTGATCTCAGTTATTAATGTTTGTACTGTTTGATTGTTGTTTTAGGATTTCCAAAACCATGTACATGACAGTCTGACACAGCTGGAGATTATTAATAACCAGTACAGGCGACTGGCCAGAGAGAACCGCACTGATGCAGCCAGTAGACTTAGGAACATGGTGCATCAGGGAAACGAACGCTGGGTTACGCTGCAGAGAAGAGTGGCTGTCATACTGCGCAGACTTAGAGTGAGTAGACTGACGCTTATATATAAGTGCTTAAGTATTATTGCATTGTGCATTCTATATTTTCTATGTGTTTCTATACACTACATTGTAAAAAGTCTTTCTTGAATGTAGTCAACTAAATCTATTGTTTTTTTAAAGTTTATACTGTGTATATTCTATAGCTATGCATTTTATTTATAAATAAATTTTCTTTTGTCAAACCCATTCTTTAACCAATTCTTTTTCTCTTTTATTCAGCATTTTACAAGCCAGAGAGAAGAGTTTGAGGGAACCCGCAAGAGCCTTTTTGTCTGGCTCACTGAGATGGACCTTCAGCTAAGCAATGTAGAACACCTCTCCGAGCATGACCTTCAAGAGAAGATGAAACGGCTTAAGGTTAGAAAGCAAGTTCTCCATAGATAGATAAGTCATACTGATCTACAGACAGGTTTAAATTAGACGTACAATTATATTTTAATTTCCTCAGTTTAGTTAGTTGATCTAATATAATTGAACCTAATTCAACTATGTATGTCTTACCCTCTAGAGTTTCAAAAAGGACATCAGTCTAAACACCAATAGAATTGATGCTCTGATAGTGTTTGGGGAGGGTCTGATTCAAATGAGTTGTCCTCAAGATGCTGTTGTGATCGAAAATGAGTTGGAGGAACTACACACATACTGTCAAGAGGTGTTCGGCAGAGTTGCCCGATTCCATCAGCACCTGACCAGACTCTGCCCGGTACTATAAACTTGACAGTTTAATGTTTGATTTTCATCATAATAGCTTTTCTTTGATCGATTTTAGGTATTTGTTGTAAAAAGTATGTTTTAATTATATAAATTACAAGTTTTTTCTCCATCCCTTTTTAAAAAACGTTTTATAACAGGTATTACAGGAACAGCCAAAGATCTTGGACAGCGAGAGGTCAGCAGACACACGGAGCACCAGCTGTGAAATGCAATCCTCCAGCCAGCCCTCCATGTGCCTGTTGGCTCAACCTCAGGAATGCTCTGGTCGTGAAACCCCCATCAGTGTGGACTCTATTCCTTTGGAGTGGGACCACACAGGGGATGTAGGTGGCTCTTCTTCACATGATAAGGATGAGGACACTGCCTCCTCCTCCTCCCTGACAGGTAAATATAGATGCTTTTTTTATTATAAATGGCCCTTCAGCACAAGACAATTTAGTACACCGGCTTGTCCCCCCTCCAAAGTGTTCTTGCTTGTGTATAAGATAGTAACGTTTATTTATTTAAAGTTTGCACCCTTGAAGCTTTGCTCATTATTAGAAAAGTGTGTATAAACTACCAGTGTGTCAACGTAAGAAAAATATTGTTTGATAGAACAAAGGGTTCAAAACCAGGAAACATGCAAAATAATGAAATGTTTACATTGAATGCACTTTAAGTTGCTTTAGAAAAAAAGTGTCTGCCAAAGTTTTTAAAGTTTTCTTTTAAGTTTACTGTTACTGTCAAGCATTTAATCCGTCTTTCTCACACATTCACAGCACAGAATTGGTGCTTTCAAAACATGCCTGAAAGGAAATCCTTCAGCCCGGAGACATCCTCACCTTCACACACCAGCACATCTTATAAACAAGGCTATGTAAGTATATACTGTTGAGTCATACTCCATACTTCCAACACCTTTCTAACACAAAACCAGCACGTCATCTTCAATATTTTTCAACATGCCAATTTGAATATTGAATGAATAGTGTGGTATGTGCTTTGCAGGTCCAGCTGATGTCAGAGTGCAGTGGCAGCATTAAGAGTGTAAAGAGGGTTTCTTTGATCCTGGATGATGAGGAACAGCAGGAAGAACATGGCCTTACTGGCCTCACCACTGCAGACAAGCAGTCAGGTAGACACCTTATCAAAGCACCAAAAAGGCATAATCCTGAGAACATGCAAGGGTCACTTGCTTCCAAAGAGAATCATACAATGAGATGGGTACACAGTGATGCAGATCATGTGGAGGTGGACAGCTTGACAAACACCATTTGATACATTTTAAAGACAGTGATGATCAAAATAGCAAGTAATTTAGTTTCAGGTGATGAATATAGGATAGATGGGCAAATATATGGAGGGATGGATATATTGATGGATAGTTGTTAATACATTTATTAATATTAATTAATAAATGTATAATTACATGTAAATTACATTATGTATTTTTACTATGTGATAATGTTCCCCACAGGAGTGATAGAGCGCTGGGAGCTGTTGCAAGCACAGGCAGTGTGCAAAGAGCAGTGCAACACAAGAGACCCCCAGCGACTGACCTCTGACCTGCATGACATCACTTCCTGGCTGGAACGTGTCATCCCTGAGCTGGATAGACTTCAGAAGCCTGAGGCATCTGCCTCTGTAGCGATATTAGAAAAGAGGGTCAAAGAACTTAAAGTAGGCATCACAGTAGTAATTGTCTTACTGTACTATACCATCATCCAATCTCACATAATCCTTGAATGTGCTATTATACAGTATAACATATGACTCCATATATGTCCAAAATACTAATGTGCTAGATAGTAACATTAATGAAAGTGGAAAGTAGACAATCAGTTCACACTCTTTTCATATTTCAAATTATGCAGGAAATGCAGAAGGCATTTGCTCGTTATAAGACAATGATGCTGTCTCTGAACCTGGGTGGACAAGAACTACAGCAGGGGGCAAGTGGAGAAGGACAGGAACTTCAGGGGTGTCTCAACATCATGAACCACCGATGGACAGAGGCTTGTGCAGGCCTAGAGGAATGGGAGGGCACTCTGCGTTATACCGTAATACGCTGTCAGGTGAGAGGACTGTGATTTATGTTAAACATGAATGGAAAAAACAGTGTTATTGAAGATACATTGAGTTTGAAAGTATAGGACAAATGGAATTACTGACAAATGGAACTGTTCTGATCATCTGAACCCATTTAGGAGTACCATGAGATGGTGCAATCTCTACTGCTATGGCTTGCCCACGCAGAGAGTAGACGTTACACAGTGAACATGGAAGACCCCTCCGTGCAGCTGCCTGTGCTTCAGGAACACAGAAACACTCTGAAGGTGAGCCTGAGAGATCCATTCAAACTTTTTGTCTTCATTAATCTTTATTAATGAGTTAGGGTGGTGCTGTATACCAGTACTGGAAAATTACTGGTATATATTATATTTCAAATGAGTGGTATTTTTTTGCTCATTTCGCTCAGTATTTATACACTGCTGTCCCTTAGTCCACTAAGTACATCAGTTTTGCTCATTTTTGGTAACTCCTTTAAAGGCATCTTGAGTAAAACTCAAGCTGTATGTCACAAAGCACATACACAAGACCTTACTGCACCAGTCTGCAAACATTGCTATACATCATATCCTGCCAAACATTTGTTGCTTGCTCATTCTGACATGTTTAAAGATGGAGTTTAGCGAAGTTTACCAAAAGTTTCAAATTATAAACTAAAATGGTAAGCTGTGTCTTGCTGTTTAGAATGTGTGGTGATGGGTGTGCATTTAAATTCTGATGTTGTTGTAAAATCTTGATAGAGTTGCTTTACTTTCACCTGCATACTACATGCAGTCCATAGTTGACTACAGTCGCACTTTAAAAATACAACACAATTTCAATCAAACGATTGATATTCTTAAATAGAAATGGATATAAACAGATAACAAAAAACACATTAGTGGTCAACAAAAAAATAAACTTTTTTAACCTGTGAAGTGGTATCTAATGTTATGCCCCTTGGTGGCAGGTTCTGGAAAAGGAGCTGCAGGCCAAGCAGAAGCAAGTGGGCTCTCTGCAGGAGATTGCATCCGAACTGCTCCCAGAGGCTGGGGAAGAGGACAGTGCTGAAGCAAGAGAAAAACTCCTTGTCATTGGAAGCAAACTACGACTACTGTCACGTCAGGTCAACCAGGATCTCCAGACCATTCAGGAGAGAATGGTAAGGAACATTCTGCAAAATACAGTACATCAAGTACTTTGCACAGCAGAGTATTTAATATGCATTTATTACTTAAAAAGCGCTCTTTAATTAGTTTATAACTGCTTTACCTTTGCCAGTGTTCGGTTTTGTAAATTAACAGAGAAAAGTTTAGTATTTTATTAGAACCTTAAGGATTTATTCAAACCATGAAGGTTTTATGCTCTTAGAACATTTATCTTCTCCATACAAATTGCTACAGACCATAATTTAACTTTACAACAAAATAATGTGTGCTGGATTGGGTGTTGTTACTTTT